>JAKWJD010000961.1:0-49559 GCA_027705065.1 Solanum peruvianum | reverse complement strand
TATCTTTTCGAAAGTCTAGACCATTTTTATGATGAATTTTCATTTTAAATTCTATATTATATTGATCAAGTTAATTACTTAGCTAGTAGCTAAACTATGTTATAACATCCAATTATATACACATTTTACAAACATAATGTGACCTTCCAAACATGTCCTAAATCTTTAATTAAAATAATTTTTTATAACATAAATCTTTCCTTTGTTTCCAAGCAAAGGGATTTAGTTGACAAAAAAAATATTTGGCCCATTTCCCTAACAACCTTCCCAAGAACAATTATTAATTATGAAATACCTTTTTACTTTATTGATCATTATAATTATTTTAATTATGATTACTTGTAGATTCGGTGACTTTTAGTTCTTTTTTTAAAAAATAATAAAGAAAAAAGTGTAAAAATTAAATTGTAGTTATGAATCTTAGGAAAAATTTGATTCTAGCTAGTTGGAGATGAACATTGTCAATAAATATTAATCTTTTTTAGTGTTGAGTCAACAATAAATTATCGTAAAATTATATTAGTTATAAACTATTTAGCGATATTATTCGTATCAAAATATTAATTATTTTTTTAGATTTTAATAATAGAACAATAAGTGAAAAATTATGGTCATGTACTAATCATTGAACTTGGGTTGATAAAAGAAAATAAAAACAAAAAGAAAAGAAAAAGTAATTTTAGATGCAGACGCACCGACAGAAAATAATAATTTTTAGTCAAATGTTAGAAACACAAGTTGGACCAAATTTAAGAAAAATGGTCTAATAATTTTTTATATTTTTTTATGATATTTATTTCGTATCTTATTATTTGATCAATTGTAATATTTATTTTCTGCTTCGATTAAAAGAAATTTCAATCAAAAGTCTGTTAGAATTTTAGAAACAAAGTATTAGATAATGTTTGTGTTCATCTTACCTTTCTTAAATTTTATTTGTGATATATTATAAATTTAATAATATACATTTTTAATAATATATATATTTTAATTATAAACTATAAAATAAATATTTTAGTTAAGAGATGCATACACCAAATTTAAAGTAAATTGCCAACCAAAAGGGGTGGGAAAAAAAATATTCATACACCTTGTTAACAATATTTTAGAGTAGTACTTTTTATGATTCACCTTAATTATTCATTAGGTTGTTGTATATATATATATATATATATATATATAATATATATATATATATAATATATATATATATATATATATATATATATATATATATATGATAATTTTCATCTTTATGATTTAAAAAATTAAATTCAAAGTAGGTATGAAAATAGTTAGTTTAACCACTAAAGATTCCGGTGGAATGGTGCATATCATTTTAGGTTTCGAATTTAAATATTAAATTTAAAATCATCTTAAGTAGAGTATTTTTATTTTTTCTGTGAATTTTTAGATATAAATATAAATTAATTTGATTTTTGAATAAATATTAAACACGAAAATAAAATAAAAAAGTTGTTTAGTTTGAATATGATAGTTTCCTAATGCATTACGTGGCATAATTTCATGCATTTCAATTATTCACATGTATACATTAAAATAGAAAAACGTCTTTGGTTAAATTTGTTATATATGTTAGGTATGATAATTTATTAGAAGATTTGTATTTTTAATTTGTTGATTCTAAATACTGAAATAGGCTCATTTGGTGAAAAGGAGGTTGTGGCCTTGTGTGTGTGGGGAGGAGGGGATTTAACTTTTGACGTTTAATCATATATTTTAAATTTGAGTTATAAGAATATTTTTTCTTATATAGAAAAATATTTATTTTATTTGTTTGATTATTATATTATTTTTTTATTATTTTTGTTCTTTCTCGATTATATTTAGTATGAGCCACTTTTATAACGAGGGATATATCAGCTCCAAATGACAAAGTTGAGGGGTATATCAGACCCTTTTCCCTATGTTATTTAAGTCTAGAGTTAATTGAAAATAACATTTCTACTTATACAAAATAAGAATATATAAAAATACGTATCATTTTTCTCAAATCAACTCACTCATAAATTATATTAGATATATTATTATAATATACAAACACGTCTGTTACTAAATTTTATATAATAAAAATCTAAACTAATCGAATCAATAAATATCAAACTATCAAAAATTTATTAAAAAAAAAAGGAGATCAACCACCACGTTATTTGAGTGACCTAGCTTTAATAAAGTTTTACCATCTTTCTTTAGTAATAAGACAAGGATGTGCATAACTAACATATTAATGTCATGTTATTGTACATCACTTTAATTAACTTCATAAAAAATTAAAAAAACATGTGCTATTGATGCATAAAAATAATTTATTTAAAAAAAATTATTAATATATTTGGTAAAATGATGAACAAGAATAGAAATCCAACTGAATAACTTTTGTTATAGATATAATGCTTTTACATTTTATCATAATTGTCCATTAAATTTTTAATTCCGTCACTAATTATTTATCGTCTCCTATCAGTCCCTATAGACTTTCCATTGATTATTTAATGGGTACAATATTCTAGAATTTTGTATGATGTAGGGGTCTAGAATTTGGATTTTCCAAGTGTTTGAATGGCTAAACAATAGGGGCCCAAATGTCCTAATCATTTCTCTTGGGTTATTATCATAAATATGGAAGAAAAGTCTAATATTGAAACTCCTATGGTCACATATAAATTATATATTAATACTTCCTTCGTCCGATATTGTTTGTCATGGTTTCTATTTTTAGAGTCAAACTATAAAAACTTTGACCAACATTTTCAGATGTACTTTTTCATCATATTAATATGCAAAAAATTATAATTTATTGTACTTTTCATATAGTTTTAAAATATTTAATTTTTTTTATTTAAAATATCGAATTGATGTAATCTAATTTACCTTTAAAAATTAGTTAAGATAATCGCAACATAACAAACAATTCCGAACGGAGAGAGTATCTTTTAATCTTCAAACCAATAAAAACCACTAGATGGATCTTGGTGTTGGATGAAGGAGAATGACAGTTTATTTGGAATTTATATAGGAGGGAAAAAATAATTGATTTGAAAGAAAATCGTTTTATAAAAAATTTATCTCAAAAAGTTAATTCTTTTTACGAATTTAAAAAAAAAAATACTTTTTATAGTAAAAATAAAAAAATAAATTTCATAAGTGATATTTTACATTGATCGTTTATTTTATATCCGTAGTCATCCAGCCTTTTAGCTAAGAATTATGTCATGTTCATGTTAATATGTAAGTATTTTTTTACGCTATTATATAATTTAAAACGCAACTTCTATAACAGATGAAATTGATAAATATTAAATAAAGGCTAATATCAATAACAACAAAAAAGAAATATATAATCTTTTATAACAGGTTAAATTTCACTCACTTGAGTAAATATTGAATTAGGTTTATTTTTCATTACAATTATTACTTTAGTTATATAATTTATTTTGATAAAAAAATATTGAAAATCTTTGTAGAATCAAATTATTTTATTTAAATTTTTATGATTAAGGGACATAATATACTTAATTATGGTAAGAAAAGGAAGTAGTGAACAAATAACATGGTGTTAAGCATACCTGCCATGTGGGGTACATCTTCCATTATTGCACTAACCAAACTAAAACCACTTCCTACTCTATTCTTTACTTTTTCTTATATTATAAAAATTAAAATAATTAGCTACAAATTTTATTACAAATTTATTGTTAAATAACCTTTAATTTTAATAATTCATCATTTGAATAAAAGCAAAATATACTATTCCATCAACCTCATATTAGTTGTCATGTTTGACTTTTTTTAATAATAATTTGACTGAATTTTGAAGCTAAATTGAACTAGATATACTCAGTATTTTACAATTAAAATTTACAAACTATATGATAGTAATAAAAATATATTGGTCAAAGTTTACTTAATTTGACTCTTAAAAAATAAAAAATATGATAATTAACATGAGATGCAATAGATAAATTATTTTTCTTAATTCAATTTAAACTTTGACAAATAAAATTATTCAGTATCTGTCACGATAGAAATAGTCAAATAAAGTGCCCATCACTTAATCAACTACAAACACATAAAAGTGCTTAGTATAGAAGTGATTATCACTAACTATAGTATTTACTATTTAAAGGCACAAGCAAAATTTTCACTAAAATAATTAAAAAATTTAAATTGAAAATACAGGAAAAGAAATGAAAGAATTCAAATATTTACGACTTACTAGTATACATACGTTAAATATAATTTTAGGCATACGTAAATAATATTATTTTTCACCAAAAAAGAAATATTTATTCGATTTCCTCAGCTCTATACGGCTCCGTCCTTGTTTTATTCATTTGATATCCTCAGCTCTATCTGACTCCCTCCTTATTCTATTCATTCAAATTCCTCAGTTCTATCTGACTCCAACCCTAATCTATTTATCCGAATCCCTCGACTTTATCTGACTTTGTTACTATTCTTACTTACTATTAAAATGATATAATAATGTTTAGGTTTGAAAAAAATAATATAGAAAAAGTGAAGGTGAGGTGTGCCAATCAAATCCAGCACATGCAAACAAAGAGTATATAGTCAGCAAACAACTAGCTAGCCACCAGACAATCAAATCAATATCATAAATTTCAACAAATTCTTCTCCTAACTTCACACATCACACACTTATCTCTTTTCCCTTCTTTCATACTATTAATATCACACCTTTTTTTTCCTCCTTCATTCTCTCTTTTCTTTTCAAATAATCACAAGAAATTCATTTCTAGTTTCAATTCTTAGCTATGGGTGGTGATCACACAGAGAAGGTAATAATCTATTCGTCGTTTCAATTTATGTGTTTTACTTTCTCTTTAGTCTGTCTAGAAAGTATCTATCACTTTATATTTGATATAAGTGTTCAATTTCGACAGTTTAATGGTAAGATTGACTATTTTTTCCCTTGTTTTATCGAATCAATTGTAGTGAGAAAGAGAATTTTCGAGGTACTTAGACTTGTATAGAGGGTATTTTAGAACTAATTAGCTAACAATATAAGGATATTCTTTGTTTCAAAATGAAACATAGGGCAAAGTTATTTATTTGGAATCTTTAGGGGTAATTTTTGGGTACTAATTCTTATTGAAGAATAATTTGAAATTATTACTCTAATAAGATAGCTATTATATATAGACACATAAAACATCTATGATTTCATTTCGATTAAAAAAAATTTAAAATATATTTTTTCTTCGATTGAAATTTTGTATCTAGTCAAATATTATCTAGATAAGTTTGAACAGAGAGGTATAACACACTACAATTTCAAGTTTTAAACATTTTTTTTTTACCAATAATGGAAATAACCTTACAATTTTTTTTTTTAATTTCTCAATAGACCACTGTAATGGTGCTAAAGGTTGATCTTCAGTGTCCCTGCTGCTACAAGAAGGCCAAGAAAATTCTCTGCAAAATGCCTCGTGAGTCACCTTTACATAGAACGTTGTCTGTCTTATTTTCAAGATTATAATTTCAAAGAATTATTTATAGATATTTTTTTTTGGAGTGATGTGATAATGTTAAATTTTTTTTCTATATATTTCTTTTGTATTTGATGTTAAAATGATTTAAATTGCAGAGGTTCGAGATCAGATGTATGATGAGAAGGCCAATACTATCACCATCCTTGTAGTTTGTTGTAGTCCTGAACGGATTCGCGACAAATTGTGTTGTAAAGGAGGAAAAGCAATCAAAAGCATTGAGATCAAAGAGCCCCCAAAGCCCAAAGCTCCTGAAAAGCCCAAAGAGCCCGAAAAGCCCAAGGCTCCTGAAAAACCCAAGGAGCCCGAAAAGCCCAAAGAACCAGAGAAGAAACCTAAGGTTGTCACTTTTGAAACGCCCAAGGAGCCTGAAAAGCCCAAGGAAAAAGCAAAGGAGCCCGAAAAGCTCAAGGACAAAGCGAAAGAGCCCGAAAAGCCCAAAGGACAAGAAAAACCCACTGTAATTGATAAGCCCAAGGACAAAACAAAAGATCCAGAAAAGCCCAAGGACGGTCCTACGTCTGCAATGGTGGCAACCCCATGGATATCCGAACCAATAATGATGATGCCTCCGGTCCACGGATACCCCCAGGTAATGCCAAGTTGTGGCTGTGGGCAATGCCATTATACCGGTGGCCCGTGTTATCAATATTACGGAACACCTGTAGCCCAACAACCCGCCCCATACTACGGTAACTACTCGTATGGATATGGGCCCGGCCCGGGCCCATCTAGCTATGGATATGGAAACAATGATTACTATAATGAAGAAGATGGTCAAGGATGCACAATTATGTAATTGTGACCCAAATCATTGTGGGTCACTTAAATGGCCCTACTTAGTACTTCATTATTGGGCTTCCAAAAGAGCCCAGAACAAAGTTTTGGGCTCCATATGGATGTCTATTTGCTATATTATTTACTGTGTTCATTAATAATAGTACCATATTCGATGTATACAAGGTATATAGTTTTATTTTAATGATAAAAAGTGCATAAAGAATAATAAGTAGGTGACCAGATGGATGGTGAACTGTCTTATTATATAGTACTTATTAGTAATTGATTATACAATTTGATTAAAGAAAGCACTTCACTAATCATTGCTCTTTTTAAAATAATACTTTGTGGTATAATATACCTTTGATTATTTGTTTATTTCCCACTTTTGTTCTCCATACATGTACACCAATGTTGTTTCTATCGTCGTTTTACTCGTTACTCTATGATTTATTTCGTTAGTGACGGAATCAAAATTTTTGATAATGGATCAAATTTGAAAAATAGATAGAAAAATGTAAGGTAGCACTTGATTGATGGGTGGGCGTAATATTTCACTCTTAAGTTTATCTATTTTCTTTGATTTTTTATAAATTTAAATTTAACTCATAATTTTTTAATTATAATATTAAAATTCTGATTTCGCCTCTATATTATGATAGGATGAAAAGATCAACCTTAGTGTGGATAAAGGATAACGCTATTATTTTTTATTGTGTGTCCCTCATTTTTAGCACCGACATGGAATTGACCTTTGAATTTTCATGTTGTCATTAGGTATAAAATTTAGAGAATATTCAGGCCTCTGACTTTGGTTAGGTTAATTTTTATATAATGAATATTATTATTCTATTTTTTTAATTATAATATTATTTGTCTTTTCTTGACCTAATATACTCTTAAGAAATTTTTAATCAGATGTTAAGTTGTTCGAATGATAAGCGTCTCACTTTCAATATTATGAGTTCGAGTGATGGAAGGAGCTAAAAAGGATGAGGAAAGCCTAGGAAGGGTGTAAATTACTAAATTAACCTAAATGTTGTTTAATATTATTGGTAATATGAAGGAAAAACAAACCTTTTTTTAATTTATTAAAATAGATAAATAAATTGAAATATGTATTTTTTTTTATATATAAGAAATAAGTAAAATCGAACTAGCAAAAGTCAATAGAACTAAAATGTTAAAATTTAGTAAATTTTTAGTTGAATATGTTCAACGTTAAAGACCTTTAAAAATTTAACTAATTAAATTAAATCTCGTATCCGACTCAACCTTCAAGGATTGTCGATTAACAACCTTTGCTGGAATTGAGTATAAATAGGTAAGAAGTTAAAATAAAAACTGACTTATTCATATATATATTATTTTTATATTTCTAAATTTTTTAATTTCGTCACTATCTCGAGAAGTGACTCTTGATGAGCTCTTTATTCCATTCACATATAATAACATAACATAATTCACTCTTTCTTGTCCTTGAAATTTAAATATGCATGGTTGCACAATTTTTTTTTATTAGTTTAAAGTTGCTCTTAATTAAAGGTGGTCTGCACGTTTGAATATTATTTTATCACTAGGTCATCACTATAAATATAGATAGTCCTTTGTAAAATAACTCATAATTTTTTTCCCCTTCAATTTTCATGCAATTAATCATGGGAAATTGTATTGATACATTATTACTATCTCCATCTTTGAATAATCAAGAAAATGATACATCCAATGATCAAAAATTGATTAGATGTGATGAAAAAGAGATACAATATTATGTTATTCAACAAGTAATTCATCAACAAAATGAAAAGAATGATAATTGCAAGAATAGTCAAAGAATCAAGATTGTGTTATCAAAGCAACAATTGGAAGTTCTTGTGAATAATGTTAAAGAGCTTCAATTTGGACGAATTCCAATTGATCAATCTTTGAGTGTAACTGAATCTTGTAAAAGATGGAAGCCTTCTTTAGATACTATTCCGGAATTGTAACAACAACAACAACTACATCTCAGTGCCAAATTATCAGAGTTTCTTCATTTCTAGGGATGAAATCTGAGACCTCTGATTAAAATGGAGGGATCTGATCCATCCCATCACGTACCTCGGTGATATGAACATGTTGAAATGTTCAAATCTCCGATTGAGGTTGTCTAGACACATATTTGATTGTAGTCAACCCTAATATTTTCCAAATTTGACTAGTTTTAGGAGTAAAGTTGTTATAAAAAGAAGATGAGATTCAATATAGGTGCAAAGTTGACTAGTTGTGTTTCATGATTTCTTCACATTGTATTTTGGAAAAGGGAGAAATCCATAAATGGAACATTCCTATGTATATATGTCTCTCTAGGAGCATAACGATTTATGTGCTAACTTACAAAATGATCATCTAGACACCTTCAAAATTTGTATGTTACGTCAACTCTGGTATCCACAAGAAACAATGAGGATGAGTTAAGGTGTCTAGATGTGCATTTTCAAAGTTGAAGTATTTAGTTGTAAGTTGAGGACAAAGTCTATCCCGTCTATGTAATATGTTTTTTTTTTAATTGTGCGCCTTGTCAACGTGTTTGAAATAATAATATATATTCACAAAGTCAAATTTTCGCGTCTCTTTGACATAAGGCTCATCTTTAGTTGTGCAGCTTCCTGCAGAAATTACAGGGTAAGACTGCATATAATAAACCCTTTTGGTCGGACCTGCGTATAATAGGCCCTAGTGCACCGAGTTGTGGCACAATTGTCAACCTGTTAACATAATGACATTATTGTATTGTGAAGAAATTTCAGTATTGAATTTACTCTTAAGAAGTGATGGAACCTATCATGATATATGTTAAGTGTCTTGTGGTATTTAAAGGAATGAACTGTTGTCTCCTTATATGGTATTACACGATTTTCACCTCATGAGTAGCTTTGAGGGTAGAGTTCGACTCAACATCTCTTAAAATGGTATCAGAGCCAAACCTATCCAAATTCTTGATTATTTACACAACATTGAATCCTCATGTTATATTGTCCACGCATCATACGTTTGAGGTGTTGAGGGTTAAGAGTTCAAACTTCCAATTATTCTTACTATACAAATAAGAAGCAAAAACAAAAAAATTGTTACAGTTCAGTTGTGACAGAGGTAATCACTCACTTTACACATAACAAATCAATTGAATCTTATTCCTTTGATCAATCACTATTCATTCTTTGTATATATCTACAAGAAATGCAAGAATCAGACTGATGAAAACCAAGGGAGTAGCTTCACTTTTTTGTTCCATTACATGTATCTTCAAGATTCATAGTGCCCCACGCATAGCAGGAGCTTAGTGCACCGAGCTGCCCTTTTTTTACATGAATCTTCAAGATATTCTCATGATCCTAATTCAAATGTAGACCATCTTCAAAATTAGTATGGTCTTATGATAGTGTATGAAAAATATATGTTGCTCGGATCCTTCAAAAATATAGCTGAGCCCTTGTCAGATCTTCCGAACATGCTAAATGTTTGGATGATCTGACATATATGTAGTGACATTTTTGAAGGATCCGAGCAACATAGCAAAAATGATGATAAAGGATATACTGACCTTGTTGCTTCACTTTTCGTTTTCTTGCTTCAACTTCTATAGCTTTTGACAATGTCTCAATCTTCTTTGTTAGTATCTGTAAAAATCAAACAGATTGATCAAACTGATAAAAAGAAGACGATAAACGTGTGTAAAGACTTCTGTTTTATGGTAATATTTCACCTTAATTTCTTCATCTTTAGTATTCAAAGCAGACTCTTTTGTCTCACAAAATTTCCTCAAACAGATAACTTCTTTCTGTAGCTTGTCATACAAAAAACCAGATACTATATCATCGTTTACGCTCTGGCTGCATCCATTAGTCTTAATTTCATCCTGATCACCTCCTCCATTCTTTATCTTATGCGCGTCTATGGTTTCTTTACTGTTTATATCCACAATGGAATTCTCCTTCGTTTCTGCGTTTTCCTTTCCAACAGTACTGCCAATGATCTTATTTTGAGAAGTCCATAAACTCTTTTTGACCAAGCTATTTCCAAGATAGTGTTTAGTCTTTTGAGGTTTTGTCGATCCATTAGGATTGAACGCTTGCTTCAGACCTTCTTCGAGTGTTTTGAGCCTTAGTTTTAGCTTATCCTATAGCAAAAATTTTTAACAGATGAGTGGAAAACAGATTAAGTTAGTTTCAAGGATCGCGTAGTGTATGACAATTGAAAACCTCACCTTGAGTTGTGCTTCTACCTTCGCTGTTCGCTCTGATATGCTTAATTTGTCTCTCCATCGTTGCATCTCCGCCTATAACACATAGGTAAAAAAGTATCTCAGTAAGTCTAACAGATAAGTTATGATCAAAAATACTTATTTAGTAGGCGTTTGGACATGGACGTTTGGTAAAAAGAGTTTTTTGAAGTCGAAGTTCTGTTTGGACATTCATTTCACTTGAGAACTGGTTGAAGTTTTTTGAGTGGAAAATGTTTGAAAGATTGGTCTATGTCCAAACGTCTCCTTAAGTCGCGCAATATCTTGCTTTAGTAACCTGCAACAGCCTTCTTTCTTCTAGCCATTGTTTTACAGGCATAACTTTGTCTTTTTCATCTTTCCACTCATTTGCCACGACAGTTGCTACTCGGTTAGCTGAAACCTTAACTCTCGATAGTTCCCTTTCCAATGTCCGCTTTTCCTCCTACAAGATTCGGAAAAACTATTCTCAGGCCTTATGATCTATAACATAGTCGTACGTCTAGTAGCATTATTAAATATGTGTCTAGATGTTTTTTTACTTGTAATTCAGATATTCTTCGTTTGTAGTCACGAAGTGTATTAGTTGCTGCTCCTCCAGCAAGAATGGCCTCCTCAAGCTCTATAATCGTTTGACTAAGCTTTTCCACCTCAAGAATCTTTTGACGGTTCGTCTTATCAAGTATTTTGTTTTCCTCCTGCATTGAGAGGAACGGCGTAGCCAGAATTTTCACTAGGGGAATTCAAGATGTAAAAGAAGGAAACACACGAAAAATTGAAGGGAGTCCACCGTCTACTGTAATTTTCCGGTTGAAACTCCTACCTGGAAGATTTCAATCTGTCTTCTTAGTTCAAAGTTCTGATTTTGAATCTCTTCTACTATCAATGCTCTTTCTAAAGCACTTTTTAGAATTCGTTCTGCTTCAAGCAACGCGGCTTCTTTAGACCTCGTGTGTCTTTCCAATGACCTTGTATCCTCCTGTAATGCTGCAATCTAATGAATTCGCCAAAGAAAACAAGTTAATGCTTGCCAAAGTACTTGGAATGTGTTTTTATCATTTTTTAAGTACCTCATTCTTGTACATCTTAATCTCTGCCTCGAGTGGAGCAATAATGGACTCGAGAGGAGGAGCATCATCGTCTTTCTGATCTGCGTATACTCTTCTAAGAGTTGCTTCAGCAGCATGTTGTGCAGCCAGTGCTTCTTTCTTCTCGTTAACAAGTCGTTTGATATCAAGATTCTGCATTTTGACGTGCCCTTTTTGAGTAAAGAAGTGGTTGCTTTTGAATAGCATTACCTTTTACACGAACGATGAAATGACATACCTTTTGTTCAACTACATCTTCGCCAATTTTCAGCTTTCCTTCCAATCTTTGAAATTCATTTCCGAGCTGTGAAAAATGGGAATTTCATCATCAAACGATATAATAGCAAAACTATAACAAGCAAATGTATGCAAAAATAGCAAATCCAATTGAGTTGAGAGTACCTCTTCAAGAGCCTTGTCTTTGAGGACTTCAGATGCTTTCAGAGCCTTAATTTCACTTACCGCTGCTCCAAGTTCTCGATCCTTCTCTGATGAAATTCACGTCAAGAATTGAAATTTAATAGCTGAATTCCGCTCTTATATCTATACGTAGCATGTTACAGGCATGCACATATACACGTCGAAGCTTCAGAAAAGCCAGTTACCAAAAAGTTGATATACTACAGCCCGAAATGTAATGTTTATACGAAGATGCAAGGTTCAATAACAACAACAACAACTACGTCTCAGTCCCAAACAAGTTGAGGTCGATCGTTTAAGCTAATGTCATGTCATCATCATACCTAATCGCTAAGATCATTTCGGTGTTAGCCTAACAAGGACTACCTGAATTTTATCAGCAGATGATTATTTGGCCTATTTTTAACACAAACTGGACAGACAGAATCAGAACAAACTTAGAATATACTCAATTCTTGATTCTTAAATTTTCAATTGTTTTTGCCTGCTAATTGAAAGTTCCACCATGTTGCTCGGACTTTTCAAAACTAACACCAGGTACATGTCAGATTCTTCAAAAGTACTACATCTTTTTAGGACTTGACATGTATATGACAAGTTGACAACGTTTTTGGAGAGTCCGAACAACATAGCTACTAACAGAAACATTGTCTCTTTGTTTGACAAGATCATGAAAAAGAGATCATCAAACATGTTTCCACATATCTAAATTTGAAAGCTTTTTGGTAAACAGGATGATGTAAAAGCTTGTTTTTAACATCTTAGGCAGAGTTGTTGACTCCTCTAGAAACTATAGTTATTGATCATATGTCCAAATCAATCCAACTATGAAAGTAATTAATATTTTTTTTTAATTTTAAAAAATCATCTATTAAACATGTTAGATATTGAGATAAGACAAAAAAGAGGCACTTTGGTCCACCAAGCTCCCGCTATGCATAGGGTCTGAGAAAATGTTGGACCACAATATGTCTATATAAGTAACCTTTACCTTTCATTTTTACCAGAGTCTGTTTTCGCGATTTGAATTCGTAACCTCCTGGTTTCATGGCAATAACTTTTTACCATGAAGCATGAAGGGGAGCCTTGACGCAAAGGTAAAAGTTACTGACATGTGATCAGGTGGTCACAGGTTCAAGCTGCGGAAACAATCTCTTGTGAAAATAGGCAAGGTAAGCCTATGTACACAAGACTTAATGTGATTCGGTCAATTCTCCATACCCTTGCCTAGCGGAAGCTTAATGCACCAGGATAAATACACAAAACTTTTCAATGGCAATAGGAAAAACACCTACTAGCATAACATTCAATCAAGAACCACAACAGAAAAATGAAATCTAAAAATAGTTTTTTTAACCTTTGAGTTGGTTCTGCAAATTATTGAGTTCCAAGATAACAGGATCAGGATGAACATGAAAAAGTTCCTCACCACAAACTTCATAAAAGCCTGACATTTTTATTTTCTATGACTTTCAAACTATAGTATAATTCTTGAACTTAAAAGGTACTAAAGAAAGAAATAAGATGTGTAGAAGAGTTTGTAATAATTGTAGCTATTTGAAGTGTACATTTACTTATATAAACAAAACAAATCGAGTTTGAATTAAGAGAATGAACTTCCCCTCTTGTTAAGCAAACCTTAGCACAAAAAAACAAATCAAGACCAACTTAGTCATTTTTTATTATTATCTTTTTTAAGTTTTTAGTGAAATACTATTGTACGAACCTGACGTAACACAATAATTTGTTGTCATGTGATCAAGAGTTCATCCGTTCAAATCGTGAAAATAGCTTTTCGGAAAAATATAAAATATAACTGCGCACAATACATATTTATAGTTTAACTTTTTTTAGCTTAGTGCACCGGACTGACGACTTTATCTTTTGAAGACTACAATATAATATTTGAATTCCTCATTCTTTTTCCTAGTTTAACTACTCAATTTTGAAAAAGATAGTAATGATTATATGGAACAATATCTCTATATGCTTAACACATTTCTTTTATATTTATTAATTTGTATGGTTAGCTGTAACATATTCTTGAAATTTGTTTTTAGTGGAACAGAATTAAAAAAGAAACAATTAAAAAAATGGACCACACCAAATAATATTTAAAAAATTAGTGAATTTAAAATTAAACAAGACAAAATGCTATGGAATAAAGGCTAAGTTGTCCTACACTTATCTGGACTTTAACTTTTGAAGCTTTCCTTAAGCAGAAAAAGGGTGTTAGGTAATCAAGTTTCATTTTATTAAAACAATAATAAAGCTCTTCTTATTTTTTCTATTTTCCTCCTTTTTTTTCTTTTAGGGAAAGAGATTCTTATAATTTTTTAAAATAAAAAATGCACAAGTATCTCTCAATTTATGCCTAAAATCTTAGAAACATATTTATACTATATTAAGGTAATATTATCCTCTTAAATTTATTTTATACATAATTTTTTACTCCTTTTCGGCCTACGTAACACAATCTTGTGGATCCAGTGCGTGTTGACATTTTTTTTCAAATTAGCGCCATGTAGGCCGAAAAAGGATAGAAAGTTATTTATAAAATAAGTTTAGTGAGATTAAGACATTAGTATAGCTTAAGTGTGTCCTTGATATTTCAGACATAAGTTTGGAGGGGATACTTATGCAATTTTCCTCTTTTTAAATTTAATTATATGATGTTTGAAATTCGTTAGCCCAGCTAATTCAGATTGACAATCTAAAGGTTCCAAGTGGGAAACACTCTCTATTAAAAGTTTACAGAGCTTAAATCCACCATCTAATAATTGTTGAAATTCACGTGTTCGACTAATTTAAATTTATACACAGTGTAACTTATTTAAAAACGAACATACTCTCTATCATAAATTTCTCCATACCAAAGACTCAAACGCGTTGGCCCTACTAATTCACATTTGCACCGCTTAAGGTTCATTTGAGGGGGGAAACACTCTCCAACAAAACATGACTTCATTCCCCGAGGCTCGAATCTACCATCTGGTACCGTTGAACCCGTTGGCCCGACTAATCCATGTCAAGTATGGCCCCTTTAAACAGAAATTCTTTCAATCAAATTTTTTCCATTTTCAAAGCTTAAACTTTAAACTTTTGATGAAAAATTGACGAGATCTCATCTGTCCTACCATAATATAAAATAATAAAGAAAAGAGATTAAGATGTACAACTCTAATATAATTAACTATGATAAAATTAACTAAGGGAATTGATGTGATATTTTCCAAAAATAATCTCTAAATATTGATGGAAAGCTCCTTCCACTTTAGATAAAGAACAAATTAAATTGCTTGAGCGTTAAACACTCCATAAAATCTTGAGATCATTGATAAAATTCAAAGAAAATGAGATGTTGATGACAAATAATTGAAAAGGGGGATTTAAACTAAGTTTGCTTTAAAGTACATAAACAAACTTTGTTGCTTTTAAGTATGAATGACTAAATATAATTCAAGATAAGAGCAAAGAATTTTTTTTTTTTACCATATACTAATACTTCTTAAGTTTGATATTATTATATATATAAAGCTTCTGATAGTTGGATGACACTTGGCAAATGGAATTATTCAAGTTCTACATGATCAAATGTTTTGGTCAGGAAAAAAAATATTTAATGTAATCACACAAGTAATATCTCGATAAAATAGAGTGTATGTAAATTTTATTTTGGTAAAAAAATTTTGGCCAGAAAATTTGATTAGAATTAGATTTTTTCTATGTAAATTTTACTTTTTAAAAATATTTTCTCTTTTATCTTGAATACCTTTTACTAAAAAAATGGTAAAAAGATCAATTTATTTTAAAATAAAAAAGATATTAAGTTTTAAAAAATTTCTGACCAATTTCTGGCTATTTAGCACTTCTCTTTTATTTTTGCTTTGTAAAGATATAAGTGATTGTTTTCGAAAAATCTTCAGCTCTATTAACGCATATTAAGGTAGTTGGAAAAGAAAAAAAAGTGCAACACAAAAAAAAATGATAAAAATTTATGTGCACACAATTATTATAAAGTTGAGAATATAACAAAGAATATATCAGCTTTAAATGATGAAGTTGAATGTATAACAAACCTTTTTCCCTTTATTAAATATCACTTATTGTTAAAAACAATAATTATAAATTTAAATTTCATTTAGATTTTGGCTCTGCACATAAAGGCATATGTCATGATTTGGTGTAAATACAAAGTAGATATATATGTTTACCTAAAAATAATAATGTGATCCTAATATTCAAAACAATAATTGATTTAAATACTTAAAATGAAATAAAAAAAAGTAGCAATAAAATTGCAAATATTCAAACATGTCCTGATTGGAAGTTTTCTTTTCTACATTAATTACTTAATGAAATTACAATATTTTATAGTTCTAAAAGTGCTATGATCAAATTAGTGGGGTTTCTTTGCTACATTTATGTGATAAAATTCCCAGTTGTAAAGTTTCTATAATTTTTATTTAATAATATCTTTTGATAATTAGCTTTAAGTAGGTAAATTATGATAAGGAATTTGTTCTAATAATTTCTTCCTTCTTTTTCTCTTTTTGTTTTTTTTATATTACGTATATATCACTCCATTATTGATGCCTTAAGTACTTTTTTCTTGTTTAATTAGGAGTCCATTATACTAATTAACATCCGTTGACATATAAATCAAACTTCTTATATGGATAAGAATAAATTCATTTTAAGAAAGAATGTAATTGTGACGTTTTTGACAGAGGGTGGACCGATGAGGACACATCATAGAGAAAATGATCAACAAACGTTTAGGTTGACAAGTTTTCGAAAAAGATCATGCTTACAGAATATCTTGATATCTCGTTGAAATGAATTTTTAAATTTTCTTTTATAAGGCTAATACAACTTCACACACTTTTTAAACTCAAAGATGTTCGAGGACAAATAATCGAACTAAATCGATAAATTTAATTATATTTGGATTGTCATAATTTTTTTTCTCGAAACTTGTAACTTTTTTTTTCTTTTATGGATGTCATAACGTTTGTATAACTGTTAAAATTTATTATGAAGGGTAAAGATGAGAAGTTTAAGTTAAATTATTTGTAAATTTAGAAAAGAAATAATTTTTTAGAATGGTTTGAAAAAGAAATATAATTGTTTGGATGGTTGCCGTTTAGTTGTATAGTGTTGTTAATTTGAAAGTAATGTTTGTTTTGATATTTACTTAAATTCTATTATATCGTATTTAAATTCAACGCTAGGTAATAAGAAAAAGACTCATAACGATTGATTTGATGTGATCGCGTCGTTATACCTTGATATTTTCTTTTCATTTTGTCTTTATTTATTATTTAATAATTATATTTAATCTTTTATCCTACCTTTTCATTGTAGCTCTATGCAGTATTTTAACTTTTCTTGTAGATTTATCATTCAAATTATAAATCTGTGACATTATATAACGACAAAGATCCATACAATCTATCGAAACACTGTATTTATTAAATAATACAATACAATACGATACAATATAACACCATACTATAAAACAATATGTAACAACCATTCATCCATTCAGAAATGTCTAGTAAATAATCATTTTGTTGTTTGCTCAAGTGATATGCCTTATATACTACTAGGGGTTCAGTCCAATTTTTTTATTTTTAGTTTGGTAATAATATATAATAATAATCAAAACCTAACTAAAATAATTTCGATTCAGTTTAATTTTTTGTAATTTTCAATCAATTTATTTAGAAGCAATTATTAGTATTTCTATTATAGTAGATTGTCTATATATATCAGTAAAAAAAAAATATCTTCCTTCTTCAAACTCCTATTAACACGAGATACTTTATAAATCGGACACCCTATTTTTTTCCTTTCATATTTGACCTGTTACAAACCACTAAGATTTGATAGTGATAGAATCTAATGATGCTTTTGTTGATAATTAATGTAATTGAATATGTGCACTAATGACAAGGATTAAATCTTAATCAATGGACTAAAAACACAAAATTAAGGGCAATTGTCTTGGTAGTAGGTATTGATGTGTATTTTTGCTTAATATATGTCACCAAAACCTCCAAATTAAGACTTAATTTTGCTGATGTAGCTATCACTTTAATTTCTTTCTTCATTATCATTTTATTTTCCCCCTCTATTACTAGTTACTACTTTTATTTTTTCTCCTCCAAATAATAAATTTTTGGAGTTAATGACAAAAACACATTTGATTAAATATCATGTTTTGTGAGTTTTGTATCTCAAATATATATTGTTTCTCTCTTTTTTTTTTCTTTTTTTTTTTTTTAAATAATTTAAACTATCACTTTCTTTGTATTAAAACATAACTCAACGTTGAGTTGTGTCGGGGTAATTGGCCCCTCTCTCTAACTAAAGATTCAATTCTTCAATTCAGGAACGCTAGAGATTGATTTTCTTAATCTTTCGCTTGAGATTGATTGAATTGAATCTTTCAATTTTTTTTATATCAGTGCGCTGGACCCTTAAAATACTCTTAACGCTCCCGTCTAGTTCCTAGGTTCTTTTAAAGGAAAATTGCACGGTTAAGCAAATATATACTACTTAATTAGTTAGCATAGATATAATTTTAGTTAATTATCACTCACAATCAATATTCAGTAATAATTACATGAGTTAGAGTTTTGAGTTTGTATAATTCGCATGCTTGTATTATTCAGAATTTGTATAATATAATTTTGTATAATGTAATTTTGTATATCTAAATTACATTCTATCCATACTCATTTCTATTTTACAAACATTCCTTAAAATATCTGTCATCTGGATATTTATTAACTTTTCGGATAGATTAATTCTGCCCTATAATAAGTACTAGTTTGTTATGCCAAAATTGGAAATAAAATTAAATCCTATAAATTACGCTTACGTTTCTTCTTACTATCAATTAGACAGATGCTAATCCCAATAAAACGATAAAATTAAAAATTCAAATCCCCCTGTGCGTCGAAGAAATTTTTCAAAGTGATGAAGAGATACAAAATTTTGATGCGTGCAACAGTGTGTTGAAGGTGGGAAAAAGGACACACATGCTCTTAACATGGTTGAATTGAAAATTGACGATTCCTATTACATACATATATATAAATATAGTTGATACAAACAGTTCAGATGTGAAGGTGAAACAGTTGTATATGGATAAAGCACTCTAGAGGCTGTAATGGCAAAATACAACATAGATCTTAGCTTCAATTGTCAAGTCAAAATATTTGATAACAAAAGATGTGTGACCATAATTATTTTGTTATAATGCACTTTTTATATTTTTGAAAATAAATGTTTGTTAATATATTAGTCATGATACACCTTGATACATATATGTGTTGGTTTTTTAGATTTGTGTATTAGTGTGTAGTTATTATTAAGTATCATGTACATATTAATTCGTTCTTCTTATTCTTCGTAATGTATCATTATAGAGGCATGGGTAATTAAGAAACATTTTTTTTAATGTGTTTGTTAATATATTAGTCATGATACATTGTTACTCACAACTTGATACATTACTAGTTTGCCGCATATGCGTTGAATTTTTAGATCTATGTATCAATACGTGATTATTATAAAGTATCAGATACATATTAATTCGTTCTTCTAATTTTTTGTAATGCATCACTACAGAGAGATATGTGTGGTTGAGACACAAAGGTATGAAATGTATTAGTTAGTTTTAAATTTTCGACCCCTCTTTTTGGGTTTTTTTTGACAACTTGTGCTTTCGAAGATGAAGGGTGATCCTTCTTCAACTTTTCAATGTTTACCTTCAGTGTTACTAGAGGATAATGAAGTTTTTTAGATCTATTTTCGGCCCAATCAATGTCTTTCATAACTAAAAACACAACCAATGTTAGACTGTGGAGAGTTCCATTGACTTGGTTCTGGACCATACAATATATATGATCCATATGTTTTTGTCTTCATGTATAAAAATTTGTGAGAAATCCAATTGGTGCTATATAATGGAATAATAAAAAGGTATCAATCTGTTTCCAAGTGCATATATAGTAACATCATGAAGAAGAACATTGTCTTATTGATTCTTCTTTTTGTAGTACAATTTTCTATATCACTTGTAGACTGACCAACAAGCTCTATTAGCTCTAATCATTTTTTGGCCAAATGCTTCTTTTTGCTCTTGGTTCGGCGTCAATTGCACTCCAAAAATGCAAAGGGTTGTGGCCTTGACTCTTCCTTGCAACTTCTAGGCACAATTTCCCCATATTTGGCCAATTTGTCCTTCCTCAATGTTCTCAATCTCCACAACAACAGCTTCCGTGGTGGGCATCCCTTATGGACATGGTTGGCCACTTGTCTCGCTTGCGAGTGATTGATATTTAAAACAATCAGCTCAACGGAAGTATACCAACAAGTCTATTTCAAAACCGGAGAGTTGAAGTAATTTCATTGGCTTTCAATGAATTCAGTGGTGAAATGTGGAGAGGGCCATGGTAATTTCATAGTAATTCATAAATTTTCATCAAAATTTTCGTTGAGCGTTTGGAAGATGAGTGGTCTTCTCTATCTAGACGTGTCACAGAATTCAACAGAGGGAGAAGTTACCCATGATATTGGAGGACTGACATCCATTGTACAAACTACATCTTTCCAGGGACCACTTTTCAGGTCTTTGCGGAATGCGCATATTGGAGATTCGTGCTTGTGCTATCATTAATCCTGGAAAACAATCAAATTTAAGGAGGTTGTTCTTAAAATTGTTACTCAGTGATTATTGCATTCTTTCTAATATTCTTGTTGGTTTCAATTTGGATAATGAAATGACAGAAGAAAGAGAAGTCCAAAGATGTGGAGAAGGTACTGGAGATGGGGACTCATCAATTAGTTTCTTATCACGAGATTCAACGAGCAACAAATAATTTTGACGAATCAAATTTAATTGGTGAGGGAAGATCTGGACCTGTGTACAAAGGCACATTGTTTGGTGGAACTGCAGTGGCCATTAAGGTTCTCGATTTGGAAAATGACCAAGTATGCAAGAGGTTTGATACCGAATGCAAGAAATGTTAGACACAAAAATCTTGTACCGGTGATTACTACTTGTTCTAGTGACTATATAAGAGCTTTTGTTCTGCAATTTATGCCCAATGGAAATCTTGAGAATTGGCTGTAATGCTTGATTTAACTATGGCAGTTGAATATCTACACCATGGTCATAACACTCCAATAGTTCATTGCGACCTGAAGCCAGCCAACGTTCTTTTGGATGAAGATATGGTGGCTCATGTTGGTGACTTTGGAATCTCTAAGATTTTAGCTGTGAAAAAATCCGTGGCACATACAGACATTGAGCACTCTTGGATACATTGCACCAGGTATAAAAAAATCTACTCTCTTTGATTTTCTCTTATATCATAATTAAGCCTCTCTAAGGTCTAAAAAGAAAAAGAGCAAGTCTTTATTTTATGCAGAATTGTTGTTGTATTTCAATTGAGTAACTTTTCTTCATTCCTTTTCTAAGAATATGGCTCGGAAGGAATAGTGTCCACTAGGGGTGATGTTTATAGCTATGGCATCATGTTGATGGAGGTTTTGACCAAAAGAAGGCCAACATATGAAGAGATATGCAATGGAAATCTTAACTTGAGGAAATGGATTACACTATCATTTTTCCCGTACGATGGACATTGTGGATGTCATTCTTTTTTCCGAGGAAGAACAAATCACCAGTAAAAGTGAAATGTGCATAGCATCGAAGATAGAATTGGGTTTAGACAACACAAAGGAAACGCCAGAATCAGGATTGACAATGAAAGAAGTAGTGAAGAGGCTTAACAAAATCAACGCATTTCTAGAAATGTAGACGTTAGCATCTTTTCCGATGGTGTTCTTCCCGAGCAGCATGTTAATATGATGCTTTTTGCTTACCTGTAGACACTTACTGTTTGTAGTTCAGAGTATTGCATTTCCTTCATTTTGTGATTTCAGATTTGAGATGTATGTGTTTAACTGCACTACTTTACTTTCAGTTTGCCTCTACTTCATATTTTTGATTCATTAGATTCTTCCGATAGATATATTGAATTATTTAATAGTTGGACTTGGTGTATTTTGCAGGTAAATAAAAGATCAGAATCTAATACTTCAATAGTAAGTGCACATAATTTAAATTCAAACTTAAATTTGATCTACTTGTTTCTCAGTAATCAGTCAAAGTAAATATTCTTGAAAGTTTTGTGGTTCAAGGAAGTGAAATCACTCCCGTTCTCAGTTTCATTGCTCATCAATTGAAACTATGTTTGTTATTTGTAGCTTGTTGGAATTCTGACCCCCAAAATCACCTAAGGAACACGTTTATTCTATATGTTTATTTGCAGATTACGACATTTACTTTTTGTGAAGCAAATAAAATAATAACACAATACTTTATCGCGGAAAACCCCAACTCTTAAGGGTAAAAATAACGAACTACACCTCTGATTTAACTCCACTTTATTAAACTTCAAGTCTCAACAAAAGTTTACAAAGCTATGTAACCTAATGAATTATAAACTCTAATTTCTATCTACCCAAAGACACAAAACCCCCGGTTTTATATCTTCTAATGTTCTTCAAGTTCTACAACTTGTCGAACAATTTCTACTCACAAAACTCAGATTGTAAACAAGACTCTTGAATACAATCTTACAATTTTTCCTCACAAATTTCAACACTCCCAATAAATCTTAAAACTTTCTCAAACCTCTTGATCGTGTTTTGATTTTCTCTCTGTGTAACTGCACAATTTTCTTCAAGCGAATCTATCGCCCAATTTATAGATCACATCTCCTCAAAGTCTTGTTCAACTCAAACTAGACTTTGTCATGTCTTCAACTCCTTATTTAACTCGAAATCCTTCTTCACGTAGAATTCCTCGTTGAACTCGTCTTGGATAAAAAAACCTTTCTACATAATTTCCTTAAATAAATAAGAAAGCACGATTTCCTTAATAGATAAGAAAACACAATTTCCTAAAATAGGAATTTAGTTTTCCTTCTTTCACTTGGCTTTGAACTCCTTTATAAAAGGAAACTTTCTGTTCTGATCGCTTGTCGAAAAAACAATATTTCCATAGCTTTATATCATCTAATTCGCGAGGTTGACGTTCTTCTTATCCAAGTCGGATTCGGTCAGTAAGGAACACGTCGCTCAACCTGTTTCTTCCATCTGTTCCTGTATTTGTCAATTATCAAAATCTTTCTTATTCTAACATAGCTGATATTAAGTTTCAATGATTTAACAACCTCTTGAAATACCTCTTTTTGCCTCTCCTTTATATTTATATAAGGTTGTAACAATTAATGTATCAGATGCTCTTTATACTTATGCTACCAGGTTTTGAAGATATCTTCCTATTGTTTGTTTATCGTTTGTGGTTTGACTTTCTTTCAGGAGTCTCTTATGCGTATTTCTTTCGGCTCACACACTTTTTTTTGAAATTCCGGGGTGTGTACCATCATGACCTGTGCTTTTGGGTCTTGATACTAACAAAATTTTCCGTTGATATCTTCTTTGTTAACTCTTTATTTGTCCATTCAAAACCAATTTACTTTTATCTGAAAATAAAACTACACTAAAAATAATTTATAATTTATTTTTAAAAAATGTGTCTGTTGCAACAACATTTTATAAATTATTCAATTAATGATACGTGATCAAAAGACAGATTCAATATTTACCTATAAGATTTATAATAAGAATTAAATACATTATATATTTTAAAGTTATAGGTTCATGTCCACTATTAATTACCATAAAAGTAAAATTTCACACATAAATTTTGTACTGTCCCAATAACAAAAGGTCAAACAACATGTTCTGTCAAGTCAACACATAAAGTGGAATGCTTTACCGCAATGTGATAATGAAATTTCCTCAATAGTAGAAAAGTAATAAATCGATAATATTAATGATCATCAATAAATTATTTTTAATATGATTCCTCAATTTTATATTTTAATTTTTTTTCGATTTAGATATATCTTACTTGAGCTAAATATTCTGAAACTCTCTCTCTACCTTTAATGCAAGATAGGAATAAAATTATATACGCATCACCCTACTTTTTATTCCTTAGGCAACTCACACGGAGTAACAGAAATAATAGAATAGAGTTGACCCCTTAGATTGACTTGGGTTTTTCATATATATTTATAAAAAGAAGTAATTACTTCAATTTATTTAAGTTGACTGACCTTTCTCAATCAACCCATAATTAGATTACGCAATTTCTCAGTGTGATTACAAATGTGAAATAAGTTTGTGGAAATTATAACCATTTAACTTCGTTAGTATGTTTTTAATAAAAAATATATATTGCATTGAAAAATGTATAAGTATCCTGTTAGACTACGACCGAACTTTAGAAATACATCTTAACTAAAATAAAATAAGGTCCTATTAATCTTGAACCCATTTTTTTAATATAATTTTGTGCACCTTTTTGACTTATGTGTCATCCAAATATATCCCACGCGCCTCAATTGCGTGGAGTCATGAAGCAGCCACGTAAGACAAAAGGTGCACAAAATTACAAAAGAAATAAGTTTATGAGTAATAGAACCTTAGTTTAGTAACGATGTGTCTTTGAAATTTCGGTTATATATCCAAGCACCTAACAATTTTGCAATGCCAAAATCACTGACATGGCAAGCAAGACTGGATTTGAACACCCATTGTGGAGGTTGCATCAGTGTATATAAAATTTACTTTGATGAACACGGTGACTTCCAGAATTCCCAAAAGCTGGTTGAAACTTGACTATGTATGTATGGTACCATTCAAATATTCTGTCAGTTAAAAACTTCTTACTTTGACACTACTATCAGATTTTTAAATTTCTCCAAGTCGTAATCTATCAATCAGATTTTACCTTAAATAGCAGAATTGACCTAATGGCGATTATTGAAAAAAAATCAAATAGGAAGGGAAAACCGAGATTAATGCCAAACTTTCAGCTATGGATCACACATAAACTGAGAAAACAAACAAAATAGATGAAGAGGAGTGATAGCACATTCCAGCAGCTGGACACCCATACTGTTTATACTACTCAAACAGGACACCCGTATTTCACGGCGAGCTCGAAATTGTTAGCACAAAGAAATTGACATATCAACAGCGATTAAAGAAAGAAAACTGAGTCTTACCCTTAACTTAGTGATAAAGAAGATACATCCCTTAACTTAGTGATAAAGAAAATACATAAAACAGAGATGCCAACTTACTTGAAACTCAGAAGAGACTGAAAATGGACACTTGAAATAAATTCATACATAAAAAAGGAGCATTTGAAAGCTTTCAGGAAGTTTATATGGAAAGTTACACAAAATCTACCATGCGTTTTAATCAAACAAAAAGCCAAATGCTTCATGAGAAAAACTTACTCTTATTAATGATGCACTAGTTCTCGAAAAAGCACGTGAATATCACGAATATATATATTTCCCCTAACATCACTATTATGCATAAAATATTCAAGTATAAATAGAATTTTGTCAATCAAATAACACTTGAAAGTTTAACACGAAAATAAAGAATTTTTCTTTTCATAACAATGCAAAATAATACATAATTACAAAATCTACCATGCGTTATAATAACACGAAAAGCCAAATGAAAAACTTACTCTTATTAATAACATAGATCAGGAGTTTAAACTGAAGGTGATACGTACCGAAAACTACATAAGCCTCCTGATGCAAAAAGTAGGCTTACAGGTGGACATGCAGCGTTCAACAGAAATAAAGTTCAATTATTGCAGCCAACATATCTCCACACAAAAACAAAAAGTTAAGGGATGTAAGGAAGGGCCCATACACTATCAAAGATAAATAGGGAAGAACTCTTATTGAATTGGAGTGAGGAGTAGTAACAATTTCAATACAGAAATGGAGCCAACAATTATTTCAGGTTTTTGGCTGAAGGCATTCCTGCAACCACTTCTTCTTCAAACCACACTCGTTTGATCCTCTTCTGACTTTTTGTTTGAGAAGAACATCATAAGGCAAGCAATACATTCATGCACAAACGGCTCAATTATTTCCAGACTGAGAAATTAGTGCATTTAAACAATGACATCTAGCTGCATTAAAGCAGATCATTCGACTGAAATTGTTGCTTGGGATTCATATCATATAATACCAAAAAAGTCAGGATCAGAACTTTACTCTCTTCCTCAATCATTCTTATCGTAAACAGTAAAAGAAATCTCAAATACTACAATATACAAAAAGATGTATTTTCTCAGAAGTACAATAAGTGTATAAAACAAAATAGTATGACCTCTTCAG
Organism: Solanum peruvianum; assembly: GCA_027705065.1. NCBI lineage: Eukaryota > Viridiplantae > Streptophyta > Magnoliopsida > Solanales > Solanaceae > Solanum > Solanum peruvianum. The sequence continues at coordinate 23,173 of JAKWJD010000961.1, read as the reverse complement.
TGACCACAGCATGCTACGATATCATTTGCTGACACAGAGATATTCCACCTCACACATAAAAATTGAATAACTAGCTACCATAACTAGAATAAACTTGCATGAAGGAATGAATTTAACCAGCCAAAATGGATACAGAAACAATCAGACAACGACTCAGCAGCACCAAAAGCCCAACAAGAACCACAATGTCCCTGAATACAAACAGTCAGATTGTTCAAATACCCAAAGAGACATTAGCATAAGAAAGAAAAAACAAATGATTGAATTAGAACCAAGACAAATCTTCAGAAACTTGAATCCTAATTAGTGTTTACTTGAAGAATCACATATCACAGACATCAAGTTCAGGTTTTTGTCTAAAGCACTTCTTCTTGCCACACTCGTTTGTTCCTCTTCTGATTTTATGTTTGAGAAGAACATCACAAGGAAAGCAATACATTCATGCACAAACAACTCAAATATTTCCAGACTGAGAAATTAGTGCCCTATATACTTTGACCGATTTGACTTTCGTTTTTTCTTATAATTTTTCCCTATGTATGGTCAAAAATCTATAAATGTAAAATTATAAGTCCTATGGCAATGCGTGGTATTTTTTCGCATAGATATCAAAAAAATAATCAGGTTGGAAAAAAATCGCCTCGATCGAACATCGAATGCGCGTTTTATGTCCGTTTGAAGTTCAAATTTTCACAGTAGTACTCCTTTAAAGTCACATTTCTTGAAACTTCAAGTGGCCGTAGATTTTTCCTCGAGCATCTTTTGGGGGGTATTCTTTTTCAAACTTGCTTATTTTTTTGAGATATACGCAGTAGACCCAATCCCTTTGACCGATTTGACTTTCGTTTTTTCCTTATATTTTTACCCTATATATGGTCAAAAATCGATAAACGTAAAACTATAAGTCCTATGGCAGTGCGTAGTGTTTTTTCGCATAGATATCGAAAGAAAATTAATTAGTTAGGAAAAAAATTGGCTTGATCGGACATCGAATGCGCGTTTTATGTCCGTTTGGAGTTCAAATTTTCACAAGTACCCCTTTAAAGTCACATTTCGTGAAACTTCAAATGACCGTAAATTTTTCCACGAGCATCTTTTGGGGGCGATTATTTTATTAAACTTGCTTTTTTTTTTTGAGATATAAGTGGTAGACCAAATACATTTGACCGATTTGACTTTCGTTTTTTCCTTATAATGTTGCCATATATATGTTCAAAAACCAATAAATTTAAAACTATAAGTCATATGGCAGTGCATGGTATTTTTTCGCGTAGATATAGAAAAAATAATCAGGCTGGAAAAAAAAACTTGGCTCGATCGGACATCGGATGCGCGTTTTAAGTCCGTTTGAAGTTCAAATTTTCACAAGTACCTCTTTAAAGTCAAATTTCCTGAAACTTCAAATGGCCGTAGATTTTTTCTCGAGCATCTTTTGGGGGAGATTCTTTTTTTAAACTTGCTTATTTTTTTGATATATACGCGGTAGACCCAATTCCTTTGACCGATTTGACTTTCATTTTTTCCTTATAATTTTGCCCTATATATGGTCAATAATCGATAAACGTAAAACTATAAGACATATCGCAGTGCGTGTTATTTTTTCACGTACATATCCAAAAACTTATCAGGTTGGAAAAAAATCGGCTCTATCGGACATCGGATGCGCGTTTTATGTCCGTTTGAATTTCAAATTTTCACAAGTACCCCTTTAAAGTCACATTTCGTGAAACTTCAAATAGCCATGGATTTTTCCTCGAGCATCTTTTGGTGGCATTCTTTCTTTAAACTTGCTTATTTTTTTGAGATATACGCGGTAGACTCAATCCCTTTTACGGATTTGACTTTTATTTTTTCCTTATAATTTTGCCCTATATATGGTCAAAAATCGATAAATGTAAAAATATATGTCCTACAGCAGTGCATGCTTATTTTTCGCGTAGATATCGAAAAAATAATCAGGTTGGAATTTTTTTTGACTCGATCGGACATCGGATGCGCGTTTTATGTCCGCTTGAAGTTCAAATTTTCACAAATACCCCTATAAAGTCAGATTTTGTGAAACTTCAAATGACCGTAGCTTTTTCCTCGATCATCTTTTGGGGGTGATTCTTTTCTTAAACTTGATTGTTTTTTGAGATATACGCGATAGAGCCAATCACTTTGACCGATTTGACTTTCGTTTTTTCGTTATAATTTTGCCCTATATATGGTCAAAAACCGATAAACGTAAAACTATACGTCCGATGGCAGTGCGTGGTGTTTTTTTACGTAGATGGCAAAAAAATAATAAGGTTGAAACTTTTTTTGGCTCGATAGGACATCTAATGCGCGTTTTATGTCCGTTTGAAGTTCAAATTTTCACAAGTACACTTTAAAGTCACATTTCATGAAACTTCAAATGGCCGTAGATTTTTCCTTGAGCATCTTTTTGGGGTGATTATTTTTAAATTTGCTTGTTTTTTGAGATATACGAGATAGACCCAATTCCTTTGACCAATTTGACTTTCGTTTTTTCGTTATAATTTTGCCCTATATATGGTCAAAAATTGATAAACGTAAAACTACAAGTCCTATGAAAGTGCGTGGTATTTTTTTCGTGTAGATATCGAAAAACTAATTAAGTTGGAAAAAAAATTGGTTCGATCGGACCTCGGATGCGCGTTTTATGTCCGTTTGAAATTCAAATTTTCACAAGTACCCCTTTAAAGTTATATTTCGTGAAACTTCAAATGGCCGTAGATTTTTCCTCTAGCATCTTTTGGAGGCGATTCTTTTTTCAAACTTGCTTATTTTTTTGAGATATAAGCGGTAGACACAATTCCTTTGACCGATTTAACTTTCATTTTTTCCTTATAATTTTATCCTATATATGATCAAAAAACGATAAACGTAAAAATATAAGTCCTATGGCAGTGCATGTTGTTTTTCGCGTAGATATCAAAAAAATAATCGAGTTGGAAAAATATTGGCTCGATCGTACATCGGATGTGCGTTTTATGTCCGTTTGAAATTCAAATTTTCAGAAGTACACTGTAAAGTCACATTTCGTGAAATTTCAAATGGCCGTAGATTTTTCCTCGAGCATCTTTTGGGGCGATTCATTCTTTATACTTGCTTATTTTTTTGAGATATATGCGGTAGACACAATCCCTTTGAACGATTTGACTTTCGTTTTTTCCTTATAATTTTATCCTATTTATGATCATAATCGATAAACGTAAAAATATAAGTCCTACGGCAGTGCATGTTGTGTTTCGCTAGATATCAAAAAAATAATCAGGTTGGAAAATTTTTTTTCTCTATCAGAGACATCGGATGCGCGTATTAAGTCTGTTTGAAGTTCAAATTTTTACAAGCACCCCTTTAAAGTCACATTTCGTGAAACTTCAAATGGCCATAGATATTTCCTCGAGCATCTTTTGGGGCGATTCCTTTTTTAAACTTGCTTATTTTTTTGAGATATACACGGTAGACCCAATCCCTTTAACCGATTTGTCTTTTGTTTTTTTCTTATAATTTTGCCTTATAATATATTCAAAAATCGATAAACGTACAACTATAAGTCGTATGTCAGTGCGTGGTATTTTTTCTCGTAGATATCAAAAATTAATCTGGTTGGAAAATTTTTTATTGGCTCTATCGGACATCGGATGCGCGTTTTAACTCCGTTTGAAGTTCAAATTTTCACAAGTACCCCTTTAAAGTCACATTTCATGTAACTTCAAAAGGCCGTAGATTTTTCCTCGAGCATCTTTTGGGGCGATTCCTTTTTTAAACTTGCTTATTTTCGAGATATATGCGGTAGACCCAATCCCTTTGACCGATTTGACTATATTTTTTTATTTTATAATTTTGTCCTATATATGGTCAAAAACCGATAAACGTAAAACTAAAGTCCTATTGTAGTGCGTGGTATTTTTTCGCGTAGATATCAAAAAAATAATCAGGTTGGAAAAAAATTAGCTCTATCGGACATCAGATGTGCGTTTTAAGTCCTTTTGAAGTTCAAATTTTCACAAGTACCCCTTTAAAGTCACATTTCATGAAACTTCAAATGGCTGTAGATTTTTCCTCGAGCATCTTTTTGGGCGATTCCTTTTTTATACTTACTTATTTTTTTGAGATATATGCGGTAGACCCAATCCTTTGACCGATTTGACTTTCATTTTTTCCTTATAATTTTATCCTATATATGGTCAAAAACCAATAAATGTAAAAATATAAGTCCTATGTCAGTGGGTGTTATTTTTTCTCGCAGATATAAAAAAAAATAAGGTTGGAAATTTTTTTTGGCTCTATCGGACATCGGATGCTTGTTTTAAGTCCGTTTAAAGTTTAAATTTTCACAAGTACCACTATAAAGTCACATTTCGTGAAACTTCAAATGGTCGTAGATATTTCTTCGAGCATCTTTTGGGGGCGATTCTTTTTTTAAACTTGCTTGTTTTTTCGAGATATAAGTGGTAGACACAATCTCTTTGACCGATTTTACTTTCATTTTTTCCTTATAATTTTACCCTATAAATGTTCCAAAATCGATAAGCATAAAACTATAAGTCCTATGGCAGTGTGTGGTATTTTCTTGCGTAGATATCCAAAAAATAATCAGGTTGGAAAAAAATTGGTTCGATCGGATATCGGATGCGCGTTTTAAGTCCGTTTGAAGTTGAAATTTTCACAAGTACACCTTTAAAATCACATTTCGTGATACTTCAAATGGTCGTAAATTTTTGGTCGAGCATCTTTTGGGGGCGATTATTATTTTGAACTTGCTTATTTTTTAGACATAAACGCGGTAGAACCAATCTCTTTGACCGATTTGACTTTCGTTTTTTCCTTATACTTTTCCCTATATATGGTTAAAAACTGATATACGTAAATCTATAAGTCCTATGACACTGCGTGGTGTTTTTCGCGTGTACATCAAAAAATAATCACGTAGGAAAAAAATTGGCTCGATCGGATATCGGATGCGCGTTTTATGTCCGTTTGAATTTCAAATTTTCACAAGTAACCCTTTAAAGTAACATTTCATGAAACTTCAAAAAACCATAGATTTTTTCCTCAAGCATCTTTTGGGGGCGATTCCTTTTTTAAACTTGCTTATTTTGTTGAGATATACGCGGTAGACCCAATCTCTTTGACCGATTTAACTTTCGTTTTTTCCTTATAATTTTGCCCTATATATGGTCAAAAACAGATAAACGTAAAAAATATAAGTCCTATGGAAGTGCATGCTGTCTTTTCGCGTACATATCAAAAAAATAATCAGGTTGGAAAAAAAAGTGGCTCGATCGAACATCGGATGCATTTTTTAAGTTCAAATTTTCAGAAGTATCTCTTTAAAGTCACATGTCGTGAAACTTCAATTGGCCGTAGGTTTTTCCTCGAGTATCTTTTGGGGGTGATTCTATTTTCAAACGTTCTTATTTTTTTGAGATATATGCGGTAGACCCATTCCTTTGACAGATTTGACTTTCATTTTTGTTTTAATTTTGCCCTATATATGGTCAAAAACTAATAAACGTAAAACTATAAGTCCTATTGCAGTGCGTATCATTTTTTTGCGTATATATAAAAAAAAATCAGGTTGGAAATAAAAATTAGCTCGATCGGACATTGGATGCGCGTTTTTAAGTACGTTTAAAGTTCAAATTTTCACAAGTAACCTCTTTAAAGTCATATTTCGTGAAACTTCAAATTGCCGTAGATTTTTTCCTCGAGCATCTTTTGGAGGCGATTCTTTTTTTAAACTTGCTTATTTTTTCAAGATATACGATGTAGACTCACTTTATTTGACCGTTCGTTTTTCCTTATAATGTTGCCCTATATTTGGTCAAAAACCGATAACGTAAAACTGTAAGTCCTATGACAGTGCGTGGTATTTTTCGCATAAATATCAAAAAAATAATCAGGTTGAAATTTTTTTGGCTCTATCGGACATCGGATGCGCGTTTTAAGTCCGTTTGAAGTTAAATTTTAACAAGTACCCCTTTAAAGTCACATTTCGTGAAACTTTAAATGGGCGTAGATTTTTCCTCGAGCATCTTTTGGGGGCGATTCCTTTTTTAAACTTGTTTATTTTTTGAGATAAACGCGGTAGAACCAATCCCTTTGACCGATTTGACTTTCGTTTTTTCCTTATACTTTTCCCTATATATGGTCAAAAACCGATAAACGTAAAACTATAAGTCTTATGACAGTGCGTGGTGGTTTTTCGTGTATATATCGAAAAAATAATCACGTAGGAAAAAATTTGGCTCGATCGGACATTGGATGCGCGTTTTATGTCCATTTGAATTTCAAATTTTCATAAGTAACCCTTTAAAGTCACATTTCGTGGAAACTTTAAATGACCATAGATTTTTCCTCGAGCATCTTTTGGGGGTAATTCTTTTTCTAAACTTGCTTATTTTGTTGAGATATAGGCGGTTGACATAATCTCTTTGACCGATTTGACTTTAGTTTTTTCCTTTTAATTTTTCCCTATATATGGTCAAAAATCGATAAACGTAAAAATATAAGTCCTATGACATTGCATTCTATTTTTTGCGTAGATATCGAAAAAAATAATTTGGTTGGAAAAAAATTTGGCTCGATCGGAAATCGGATGCCACGTTTTATGTCCGTTTGAAGTTCAAATTTCACAAGTACCCCTCTTTAAAGTCAATTTCGTGAAACTTCAAAAAGCCGTAGATTTTTCCTCGAGCATATTTTGGGGGCAGTTATTGTTTAAAACTTGCTTATTTTTTCGATATCTACGCGGTATGCCCTATCCCTTTGACCAATTTGAATTTGTTTTTTTCCTTATAATTTTTTTTCCTATATATGGTCAAAAACCGATAAACGTAAAACTCTAAGTCTTATGGCAGTGCGTGGTATTTTTTCTCATAGATATCGAAAAAAAATTAAATTTGAAAAAATTTGGCTCTATCGGACATCGTATTCACATTTTAAGTCGGTTGGAAGTTTAAAATTTTAACAATTACCCCTTTAAAGTCACATTTCGTGAAACTTCAAATGGACGTAGATTTTTACTGGAGCATCTTTTGGCGGAGATTCCTCTTTTAAACTTGCTTATTTTTTTGAGATAAATGCGGTAGACCCAATCCCCTTTGAACGATTTGAATTTTTTTTTTAATTTAATTTTTGCGCTATATATGATCAAAAACCGATAAACATAAAACTATAAGTCCTATGGTAGTGTGTGGTGATTTTTCGCATAGATATCAAAAAATAATCAGGTTGGAAAAACTTTTTGGCTCGATCGGACATCGGATACGCGTTTTAAGTCCGTTTAAAGTAAAAAATTTCACAAGTACACCTTTAAAATCACATTTCGTGATACTTCAAATGCCGTAGATTTTTCCTCGAGAATCTTTTGTGGGTGATTATTATTTTAAACTTGCTTATTTTTTAGAGATAAACGCAGTAGAACTACTACTCCCTTTGACTGATTTGACTTTGATTTTTTTCTTATACTTTTGCCCTATATATGGTCAAAACCGATAAAAGTAAAACTATAAGTGGTATGACAGTGCGTTGTGTTTTTCGCGTATTATAAAAAAAATAATCACGTAGGAAAAAAATTGGCTAGATCGGACATCGGATGCGCGTTTTATGTCCGTTTCAATTTCAAATTTTCACAAGTAAACCCTTAATGTCACATTGTTGAAACTTTAAATGGACATAAATTATTTCCTCGAGCATCTTTGGGGGCGATTCTTTTTTTTAAACTTTCTTATTTTGTTGTGATATACGCGGTAGACCCAATCCCTTTAACCGATTTGATTTTCGTTTTTTCCTTATTATTTAGCCTTATATATGGTCAAAAACGATAAACGTAGAACTATATGTCCTATGGCAGTGCGTGGTATTTTTTCGCGTAGAATCATAAAAATAATCAGGTTTGAAATAAAAATTTTGCTAGATCGGACATTGGATGCACGTTTTATGTCCGTTTGAAGTTCAAATTTTCACAAGTACCCCTTTAAAGTCACATTTCGTGAAAATTTAAATGGCCATAGAATCTCCTCGAGCATCTTTTGGGGGAGATTCTCCTTCTGAACTTTCTTATTTTTTTGAGATAGATACACGCGGTAGACTCAAAATCCTTTGACCGATTGATTTTCGTTTTTTCCTTATAATTTTCCCTATCTATGGTCAAAAATCGATATAAACGTAAAACTATAAGTCCTATGGCAGTTGTAGTATTTTTTTCCCGTAGATATCCGATAGACATCGGATACGCGTTTTAACTCCGTTTGAATTTCAAATATTCTTAAGTACCCGTTTAAAGTCACATATTCTGGAACTTCAAATTGTCGTTGTTTTTTCCTCAAGAATCTTTTGGGGGAGATTGTTTTTTTAAGCTTTCTGATTGTTTCGAGATATACGTGGTAGAGCCAATCCCTTTGACCGATTTGACTTTTGTTTTTCCCTATAATTTCTCCATATATATAATCAAAAGTCTATAAAAGTAAAACAATAAGTCATATGACAGTGTGTGGTGTTTTCGCGTAGATATAAAAAAAAAAATCAGGTTAAAAAATTGCTAGATCGGACATCGGATGCGCGTTTTATGTCCGTTTAGAGTTCAAATTTTCACAAGTACCCTTTAAAGTCACATTTCGTGAAACTTCAAATAGCCGTATATTTTTCCTTGAGCGTCTTTTGGGGGCGACTCTTTTTTAAACTTGCTTATTTTTTTGAGATATACGCGGTAGACCCAATTCCTTTGACTGATTTGACTTTCATTTTTTCCTTATAACTTTGCCCTATATATGGTCAAACAGAGATAAACGTAAAACTATAAGTCCTATGGCAGTGCGTGGTATTTTTCGCTTAGATATCGAAAAAATAATCAGGTTTGAAAAAACTTTGGCTCTATCAGACATCGGATGCGCGTTTTTAGTCCGTTTGAAGTTAAATTTTACAAATACCCCTTTAAAGTCATATTTCGTGACACTTCAAATGATGTAGATTTTTCCTCCAGCATCTTTTGGGGCGATTCTTTTCATAAACTTGCTTATTTTTTTGAGATATATGCGGTAGTAGACCCAATTCCTTTGACCGATTTGACTTTTGTTTTTTCTTATAATTTTTCCTATATATGTTAAAAAGCCGATAAACGTAAAGTTATAAGTCTTATTGAAGTACGTGATAACTTTTACCTCACATATAAAAAAAATAATCAGGTTGGAAAACAAATCGGCTCGTTCGGGACATCGGATGCGAGTTTTATGTCCTTTTGAAGTTCAAATTTCACAAGTACCCCTTAATGTCACATTTCGTGAAATTTCAAATGGCCGTAGATTTTTCTCGAGCATCTTTTGGGGGCGATTCTTTTTTTAAACTTGCTTATTTTTTTGATATATACGGGGTAGACCCAATATCTTTGACCGATTTGACTTTCATTTTTTCCATATAATTTTGCCCTATATATGGTTAAAAATCGATAAATGTAAAATCATATGTCCTATGGCAGTGAAAGGTGTCTTTTCGCATAGATATCGAAAAAATAATAAGGTTGGAAAAAAATTTGGTTTGATCGAAGATCAGATGCGCTTTTTATTTCCGTTTGAAGTTCAAATTTCACAAGTACCCCTTTAATGTCACATTTTGTGAAATTTCAAATGGCCGTAGATTTTTCCTCGAGCATCTTTTGGGGGCGATTCTTTTTTTTAACTAGCTTATTTTTTTGACATCTACGCGGTAGATCCAATCCCTTTGACCTATTTGACTTTTATTTTTTTTTCATATAATTTGCCCTATATGTGGTCAAAATCGATAAACGTTAAACTATATGTCCTATGACAGTGATTGGTGTTTTCCACGTCGATATCAAAAAAAATATCATATTGGAAAAAGAATCGGTTCGATTGGACATCGGATGCGCGTGTTATGTCCGTTTGAAGTTTAAATTTTCACAAGTAACCCTTTTAAAGTCACATTTTGTGAAACTTTAAATAGCCGTAAATTTTTCCTCGCGCATCTTTTGGAGGCGATTTTTTTTTTAATTTGCTTATTTTTCGAGATCTACGGGTAGACTAAATCCCTTTGAACGATTGTACTTTCGTTTTTCCTTATAATTTTTCCTTATATATGGTCAAAAACCAATAAACGTAAAACTATAAGTCCTATGGCAGTGCGTGGTATTTTTTCGCGTAAATATCAAAAAACTATCAGGTTGGAAGAAAAAATTGGCTCGATCGGACATCGTATGCGCGTTTTTATATCTGTTTGAAGTTCAAATTTTTCACAAGTAACCCATTAAAGTTACAAATCGTGAAACTTCAAATGGCGGTAGATATTTCCTCGAGCATCTTTTGGGGGCGATTCTATTTTAAACTTGCTTATTTTTTTAGGTCTAGGCGGTAGACCCAATCCCTTGAGCGATTTGAATTTTGTTTTTTTTCTTATAATTTTGCCCTATATATGGCAAAATCCGATAATAAACGTACAACTTTTAGTCCTGTGGCAGTGCGTGATATTTTTCCGCATATATCTAACAAATAATCAGGTTGGAAAAAAATTGGATCAATCGGACATCGGATGCGCGTTTTATGTCCGTTTAAAGTTCAAATTTTAACCCTTTAAATTCACATTTCGTGAAACTTCAAATTGTCAAAGATTTTTCCTCGAGCATCTTTTGAGGGAGACTTCTTTTTTAACTTGCTTATTTTTTTGAGATCTACACGTAGACCCAATTCTTTGACGATTTGACTTTTTTTTACCTTATAATTTTGCCCTATGACTTTTTCTTCTTCAATAATGGCATGATAGACGTAAAATTATAAGTCCTATGGCAGTGCGTGGTATTTTATCGTGTAGATATCAAAAAAACAATCAGGTTGGGAAAAAAATTGGCTCGATCGGACATCGAATGCGCGTTTTATGTCCTTAAAGTTCAAAATATCACAAGTACCCCTTAAAGTCACATTTCGTGAAATTTCAAATGGCTATAGATTTTTCGTCGAGCACCTTTTGAGGGAGATTCTTTTTTTTTAAACTTGCTTATTTTTTTGAGATATATGCGGTAGACTTAACACTTTGACCGATTTGACTTTCATTTTTTCCTTGTAATTTTTCCCTATATATGATCAAAATCGATAAAGTAAAACTATAAGTCCTATGACAGTGCAATGTGTTTTTCGCTATATATCAAAAAAATAAATCACGTAGGAAAAAAATTGACTCGATCGGACATCGGATGCGCGTTTATGTCCGTTTCAATTCAAAATTTTCACATGTAAGCCCTTTAAAGTCACATTTTGTGAAACTTTAAATGGCCATAAATTATTTCCTCGAGCATCTTTTGGGGGAGATTCTTTTTTTTTACAACTTTCTTGTTTTTTTTAGATATACGCGGTTAGACCCAATCCCCTTGACCTATTTGATTTTCGTTTTTTCCTTATAATATAGCCCTATATATGGTCGAAAATTGATAAACGTAAAACTATAGGTCCTATGGAAGTGCGTGGTATTTTTTCGCATAGATATCGAAAAAATAATCAGGTTGGAAAAAAAAATGGCTCGATCGGACATAGGATGTGCGTTTTATTTCCATTTGAAGTTCAAATTTTCACAAGTACCCCTTTAAAGTCACATTTTGTGAAACTTCAAATGGTCGTAGATTTTTCCTCGAGCATCTTTTGGGGCGATTATTTTTTTAAACTTGCTTAGTTTTTTGATATATACGCGATAGGCCCAATACCTTTGACCGATTCGACTTTTGTTTTTTTCTTATAATTTTGCCCTATATATGGTCACAATTCAATAAACGTAAAACTATAAGTCCTATTGTAGTGTGTGTTTTTTCTCGCGTAGATATCGAAAAAATAATCAGGTTGGAGAAAAATTGGCTCGATCGGACATATGATGTGCTTTTTATTTCCGTTTGATGTTCAAATTTTCACAAGTACCCATTTAAAGTCACATTTCGTGAAAAATTCAAATGGTCTTAGATTTTTTCTCGAGCATCTTTTGGGGCAATTCTTTTTCTAAACTTGCTTAGTTTTTTTATATATGCGCGATAGACCGAATACCTTTGACCGATTTGAATTTTGTTTTTTCCTTATAATTTGCCTCATATATGGTAAAAAAAACTGATAAACATAAAACTATAAGTCCTATTGCAGTGTGTTGTGTTTTCTCGCGTAGATATCGAAAAAATAATCAGGTTGAAAAAAATTAGCTCGGTCGTACATAGGATGCGTTTTTTATTTCCATTTGAAGTTCAAATTTTCACAAGTACCCCTTTAAAGTCACATTTCGTGAAACTTCATATGGCCGTAGATTTTTCCTCAAGCATTTTTCGGAGGCGATTCTTTTCTTAAATTACTTATTATTTTGAGATATATGCGGTAGACCCAATCCCTTTGACCGATTTGACATTCATTTTTTCCTTTAAATTTTGCCCTATATAAGGTAAAAAAACCGATAAACCTAAAACTATATGTCCTATTACAGTGTGTGGTGTTTTCTCGCATAGATTACGAAAAAATAATCAAGTTGGAAAAAAATTGGCTCGATCGGACGTAGGATGCGCTTTTTATTTCCGTTTGAAGTTCAAATTTTTACAAGTACCTCTTTAAAGTCACATTTCGTGAAACTTCAAATGGCCGTAGATTATTCCTCGAGCTTTTTCGGAGGCGATTCTTTTTTAAACTTACTTATTATTTTGAGATATACGCGGTAGACCCAATCCTTTTGACAGATTTGACTTTTGTTTTTTTCTTATAATTTTGCCCTATATATGGTCAAAAACCGATAAACGTAAAACTATAAGTCCTATGGCAGTGCGTGTGTTTTTCGCGTAGATATAGAAAAATAATCAGATTGAAAAAATATCGGCTAGATCGTACATCTGATGCGCATTTTATGTCCGTTTGAAGTTCAAATTTTCACAAGTACCCTTTTAAAGTCAAATTTCGTGAAACTTGAAATGGCCGTACAATTTTCCTCGAGCATCTTTTGGAGGAGATTCATTTTTTAAACTTGCTTATTTTTTTAGATATACGCGGTAAACCCAATATCTTTGACCGATTTGACTTTTGTTTTTTTCTTATAATTTTGCCCTATATATGGTCAAAAACTGATAAACGTAAAACTATAAGTCCTATGGCAGTTCGTGGTATTTTTTCGCGTAGATTTCAAAAATATAATCAGGTACAAGAAAAAATTGACTCGATAGGACATCGGATGCGTGTTTTATGTTTGTTTGAAGATCAAATTTTCACAAGTACCCCTTTAGAGTCACATTTCGTGAAACTTCAAATGGCCGTAATTTTTTTCTCGAGCGTCTTTTGGGGGAGATTCCTTTTTCAAACTTGCTTATTTTTTTGAGATTTACGTGTTAAATCCAATCACATTGACCGATTTAACTTTCATTTTTTCCTTATAATTTTGCCTATATATGGTCAAAAACCGATAAACGTAAAACTATAAGTCATATTGCAGTGCGTGGTATTTTTTCGCGTAGATATAGAAAAGATAATCAGGTTGTAAAAAAAACTGGCTCGATCGGACATCGGATGCACGTTTTATGTCCTTTTGAAGTTCAAATTTTCGCAAGTACCCCTTAAAGTCACATTTCGTGAAACTTCAAATGGCCGTATATTTTTTCTCGAGTATCTTTTGGGGGCGATATATTTCTAAACTTGCTTATTTTTTTGAGATATACGCGGTAGACCCAATCCTTTGATCGATTTGACTTTCATTTTTTCCTTATAATTTTGCCTATATATGATCAAAAACCGATAAACGTAAAACTATAAGTCCTATGGCAGTGCGTGGTATTTTTTTGCATAGATATCAAAAAAATAATCAGATTGGAAAAAAATCGGCTCGATCGGACATCGGATGCGCGTTTTATGTCCGTTTGAAGTTCAAATTTTCACAAGTACCCCTTTAAAGTCACATTTCGTGAAACTTCAAATGGCCGTAGATTTTTCCTCGAGCATCTTTTGGGGGCGATTCTTTTTTAAACTTGCTTATTTTTTGAGATCTACGCGGTAAGTAATCCCTTTGACCGATTTGACTTTCATTTTTTCTTATAATTTTGTCGTATATATATCATAAACCGATAAACGTAAAACTATAAATCCTATGGCAGTGGGTGGTGTATTTTCATGTAGATATCGAAAAACAATAAGGTTGGAAAAAAATTGGCTCGATCGAACATCGAATGCGCGTTTTATGTCCGTTTGAAGTTCAAATTTTCATAAGATTTCCTTTAAAGTCACATTTTGTGAAACTTCAAATGGCCGTAGATTTTTCGTCGAGCGTCTTTTGGGGGATATTCTTTTTTTAAACTTTCTTATTTTTTTGAGGTTTACGTGCTAGATCCAATCCTTTTGACCGATTTGACTTTTGTTTTTTCCTTATAATTTTGCTCTATATATGGTTAAAAACCGATAAACCTAAAACTATAAGTCCTATGGCAGTGCATGCTATTTTTTTGCATAGATTTAAAAAATATGATCAGTTTTTAAGAAATTTCGGCTCAATCGGACATCGAATGCGCGTTTTATGTCCGTTTGAAGTTCAAATTTTCACAAGTACCTCTTTAAAGTTACATTTTGTAAAATTTCAAATGGCCGTAGATTTTTTCTCGCGAATCTTTTGGGGGTGATTCTCTTTTTAAACTTGTCTGTTTTTTTGAGATATACGCGGTAGACACAATCCTTCGAACGATTTTGACATTCATTTTTTTCTTATAATTTTGCCTTATATATGATCAAAAACTAATTGGCACTGCATGGTCTTTTTTTGCGTAGATATCAAAAAATAATCAGGCTGGAAAATAAATCGGCTCGATTGGACATCAGATGTGTTTTTATGGCCGTTTGAAGTTAAAATTTTCACAAGTATCCCTTTGAAGTCATATTTCGTGAAACTTCAAATGGCCATAGATTTTTCCTCGAGCATCTTTTGAGGGCAATTCCTTTTGTAAACTTGCTTATTTTTTGAGATTTGCGGGGTGATCCAGTCCCTTTGACCGATTTGAGTTTCATTTTTTCCTTATAATTTTACCCTATATATGGTCAAAAAACGATAAATGTAAAACTATAAGTCTTATGGCAGTGTGTGGTGTTTTCCGTGTAGATATCAAAAAATAATCAGTTTGGAAAAAAATCGGTTCGATCGGACATCAGATACACATTTTATGTCCGTTTGAAGTTCAAATTTTCACAAGTACCACTTTAAAGTCACATTTCGTGAAACTTCAAATGGCCGTAGATTTTTCCTCGAGCATCTTTTGGGGCAATTCTTTTCTAAACTTGCTTATTTTTTGAGATCTACGCGGTAGACCCAATATCATTGACCGATTTGACTTACGTATTTTCTTTATAATTTTGTCATATATATGGTCAAAAACCGATAAACGTAAAACTATAAGTCATGTGGCGGTGCGTGGTTTTTTTTTCGCGTAGATATCAAAAAATAATCAGGTTTGAAAAAAAATCGGCTCGATCGAACATCGGATACGCGTGTTATGTACGTTTGAAGTTCAAATTTTCACAAATACCCCTTTAAAGTCACATTTCTTAAAACTTCAAATGCCGTAGCATTATCCTCGAGCATCTTTTGGGGGCGATTATTTTTTTAAACTTGCTTATTTTTTCGACATCTACGCGGTAGACCCAATATCTTTGACCGATTTGACTTTTGTTTTTAATTATAATTTTGCCCTATATATGGTCAAAAAAACTGATAAACATAAAACTATATGTCTTATGGCAGTGCGTGGTGTTTTTTCGCATAAATATCAAAAAAATAATCAGGTTGGAAAAAAATTGGCTCGATCGGACATCAGATGCACATTTTAAGTCCGTTTGAAGTTCAAATTTTCACAAATACCCCTTTAAAGTAATAATTCGTGAAACTTCAAATGGTCGTAGATTTTTACTCGAGCATCTTTTGGGGTCGATTCTTTTTTTAAACATGCTTATTTTTTCAAAATCTATGCGGTAGACTCGATTCTTTTTTTAAACATGCTTATTTTTTCAAAATCTATGCGGTAGACCCAGTACTTTTGACCTATTTGACTTTTTTTCTCCTTATAATTTTGCCCTATATATGGTCAAAAACCGGTAAACGTAGAACTATAAATCCTATGGAAGTGCGAGCTATTTTTTCGCGTAGATATCAAAAATATAATCAGGTTGGAAAAAAATTGGCTTGATCGTACATCGGATGCGTGTTTTTTGTCAGTTTGAAGTTTAAATTTTCACAAGTACCCTTCAAAATCACATTTCGAGAAACTTCAAATGGCCGTAGATTTTTCCCCGAATATTTTGGGGGATATAATTTTTTTGAACTTTCTTATTTATTTGAGATATACGCGTTAGACCCAATCCCTTTGACCGATTAGACTTTCATTTTTTCCTTATAATTTGCTCAATATATGGTCAAAAACCGATAAACTTAAAACTATAAGTCATATGGCAGATTGTAGTGGTATTCGCGTAGATATTGAAAAATAATCAGGTTAAAAAAATTGGCTCGATCGGACATCGGATGCGCATTTTATGTCCGTTCGAAGTTCAAATTTTCACAAGTACCCCTTAAAGTCACATTTCGTAAAACTTCAAATGGCCGTAGATTTTTCCTCCAGCATCTTTTGGAGGCGATTTTATTTTTAAACTTGCTTATTTTTTTGAGATCTACGTGGTAGACCCAATCTCTTTGACCGATTTGACTTTTGTTTTTTCCTTATAATTTTGTCTATATATGGTCAAAAATTGATAAACGTAAATTGATAAACATAAAACTATAAGTCCTATGGCACTGCGTGGTTTTTTTAGCATAGATATCAAAAAAATAATCAGGTTGGAAAAAAATTAGCTCGATTGGACATCGGATGCGCGCTTTAAGCTCGTTTGAACTTCAAATTTTCACAAGTACCTCTTTAAAGTCATATTTCGTGAAACTTCAAATGGTCGTAGATTTTTCCTTGAGCATCTTTTGGAGGCGATTCTTTTTTTAAACTTGTTTATTTTTTCAACATCTACGCGGTAGACGAAATCTTTTGACGTATTGGACTTTCGTTTTTTCCTTATTATTTTGCCCAATATATGATCAAAAACCGATAAACGTAAAACTATAAGGCCTATGGCAGTGCGTGGTTTTTTTCGCGTAGATATCGAAAAATAATCAGGTTTGAAAAAAATTTTGCTCGATCGAACATAGGATGTGCGTTTTATGTCCGTTTGAAGTTCAAATTTTCACAAGTACTCCTTTAAAGTCACATTTCGTGAAACTTCAAATGGCCGTAAATTTTTCCTTGTGCATCTTTTGAGGGCGATTCTTTTTTAAACTTGCTTCTTTTTTTGATATATACGCGGTAGACCCAATCCTTTTGACCGACTTCACTTTCGTGTTTTCCTTATAATTTTGCCCTATATATGGTCAAAAAACGATAAATGTAAAACTATAAGTCCTATGGCAGTGCGTGGTATTTTTTCGCGTAGATATAAAGAAAAAATCAGGTTTGAAAAAAAATTAGCTCGATCGGACATCGGATGCGCGTTTTATGTATGTTTGAAGTTCAAGTTTTCACAAGTACCCCTTTTTAAAGTCACATTTCGTGAAACTTTAAATGACCGTAGATTTTTCCTCGAGCATCTTTTGGGATCGATTCTTTTTTTAAACATGCTTATTTTTTCAAGATATACGCGGTAGACCCAATACTTTTGACCTTTTTGACTTTTGGTTTTTCCTTATAATTTTGCCCTATATATAATCAAAAACCGGTAAACGTAAAACTATAAATCCTATGGAAGTGCGTGTTATTTTTTCGAGTAGATCTCTAAAATATAATTAGGTTGTTAAAAAATCGGCTCGATCGTACATAAGATGCGCATTTTATTTCCGTTTGAAGTTCAAATTTCACAAGTACCACTTTAAAGTCACATGTCGTAAAACTTCAAATGACCGTCGATTTTTCCTCGAGCATCTTTTGGGGGCGATTCTTTTTTGAAACTTGCTTATTTTTTTGAGATATACGCGGTAGATCCAATCCCTTTGACCTATTTGACTTTCATTTTTTTCTTATAATATTGCCCTATATATGGTCAAAAACTGATAAACGTAAAACTATAAGTCATATGGCAAATTGTGGTGTTTTTTTGCGTAGATATTAAAAATAATCAGGTTAAAAAAATTGGCTCAATCAGACATCGGATACGCATTTTATGTCCGTTTGAAGTTTAAATTTTCATAAGTACCCCTTAAAGTCACATTTCGTGAAACTTCAAATGGCCATAGATTTTTCCTCGAGCATCTTTTGGGGGCGATTTTTTTTTAAACTTGCTTATTTTCTTGAGATCTACGCAGTAGACCCAATCCCTTTTTTTTGACCGATTTGACTTTCTTTTTTCCTTATAATTTTGCCCTATATATGGTCAAAAATGGGTAAACGTAAAACTATAAGTCCTATGACAGTGCGTGAATTTTTTCAAATAGATATCGAAAAAATAATCAGGTTAGATGAATAATTGGCTGGATCGGATGCGTGTTTTATGTCTGTTTGAAGTTTAAATTTTCACAAGTACCCCTTAAAGTCACATTTCGTGAAACTTCAAATGACCGTAGATTTTTGCTTGAGCATCTTTTGGGGAAGATTCTTTTTGTAAACTTGCTTATTTTTTTGAGATATACATCATTAATTATAATTTTGTAATAAAGCTCCAAAGAGTTACATGGATAAGAATTCTTCGAAAATAAAATATGCGATTACCGTTGATGACTATTCATTATATTATATATATTTCATGGGATGCAAAAATAGTACTAGTAAGAAATTACAAAATCACTCCATCAAGTCTAAGTTGACGGTTGGTGAGCAAAATGTAATTTTGAGTTCCTTGGATAATGCCACAAAATACAAGGTTTATTTTCCTTTTTCTACTTCATAAATATATATATTTTCCAATTATTATTTTTAATAGATATTTTCAAACATTCTTTAATCAAGTCTTAGATGTAAGTAAATATTTTGTTTTAGTCCATTTTGGTTTAGCAGTAGGAATGAAAGGTCAAGTTCAAGATACCAACCATATGGAAAAGAAATTGATCCAAACAATGATAGGCATGTTTTCTGTCTTTTATTCTCCAAATTATCATCAATATGTAAAAAACAGTTCAGAGTCAAGATCAAAAAAACTCTCAAGGGTATGGCTATTTCAGTGAAGTGATTACATTGACAAGTGTGGAGAGTCGAAAAGAAAATAAACATGAGTTGTGCAGTCTTGTTGGAATGCACAAGACATCCACTTCGATACCCCAACCAATATCAGAAATGATCTTGTAATGCTCCAGGACTACATAATATCAGAAAACACTCAGTCTGTCTAAAGGAGTACATTTTTTTTGGCACAATTTGTTTCGATTCGATATTTGATATTCATTTTGGAGTTTGACTAATCGTGAACAAAAAGTCTCACTTTGAAAGGTCCAACACTTCATGCCAAAGGTGATCTCAGATTAATGTTCGAACCTCATGTCTCTGGTTAAGGATAGTAATTAAGTCAAAAGAGTTTTGGGAATATTTGAAGACATAACAAGTTTTTTCTATTTGTTGGGAAAATCAGCTGTGATGAACTTTTCAATCGTGATTTCTCAGATGTTCACTCAACTAATAAAGTACTAATAGTTATTATCATCGCGTAAGTCATTTTCTTTATCGAAAGACCAACAGAATCACACTGAAAATTGCTACAGCAACACATTATACAAATAGAAGAACTATCTCTCTTGCCAAGATGTAAAATAGTAAACGCGATCGAAATGATAACATAAACAAGTAACCAGCAATGTTCTTTGTTTTTCTGAATCAATATTCATTAGTTGTTGAGAGCTAGAAGATTAAGTCTATCTTGTGATATGCGCGATGAAAGAATCCAACTCTATTCGAGAAGCTCCCCCTTTCCCTGTGGACTGTCTTACAGCTTCTCCCAATTCTTCTGCTCTTTTTCTAATCACATTGCCTTCTTCTGATGCCATCAACTTCCTCACGACGTCCTCAATAGTGGATGCATTCACCAGCTCCTCGCGTTTCTCCCACTCCCTCACAATCAGGCCTATTTTTAACACGTCCGTCACCAAGAAACCAGTCATTGGTTGATCAGAGTGCATAGGCCAAGCAGCTATAGGCACCCCCATAGTAATACTCTCTATACAAGAATTCCATCCACAATGACTCATGAACCCGCCTGTAGACGAATGAGCCAAGATTTCTGGTTGTGGTGCCCATTCTCTTACCACTAACCCGACCCCTTTTACTCTTTCCTCAAACCTTCAGGCAACTCAACTCTCCTAGCTTCCTCAGTAAAGATATCTCCTCTATCCGCGTCCCTTAAC
The DNA here is from genome assembly GCA_027705065.1 of Solanum peruvianum. NCBI lineage: Eukaryota > Viridiplantae > Streptophyta > Magnoliopsida > Solanales > Solanaceae > Solanum > Solanum peruvianum. Next base: position 2,806 of record JAKWJD010000961.1, on the reverse strand, counting down.
ACCCATATAAACCTCTGTTTGCTCTGCTCTAATCCCATCGCAAGCTCCTTGATTTCCCTATCAGAAAATGAAGTTGTTGTTCCAAAAGACACATAAAGTACTGATCTTGGAGGTTGTTTGTTAAGCCAATCCAAACATATATCCTCCTTATTCGATATACGATCTATTTTAGTAGGCAAAAGTGGTCCAATTGCCCAATTTTTCTTCTTCTGATCACTTGCTACTTTTGCTAACAAATCAAGAAACTTACCTTCAATCACTTTGCTTGTATTATGTATATCACCTGATCTAATATCTAAATATGGACTCTGAGAAGCTCCGCGATCTCTGATTTTATCCGTCATAATTCCATCAAGGGAAGGTAACTTTTAAAGCAATTCCTCTTCAAGTTGAACAGACATTCCAACAGACAAACATATAATACAGTAGAAAGTGAACACAGAAATGCAATTAAATATATAGGATTCCGCGTTGTGCAAGGATGAAACATCCTGAACGTTATAGGACATTAAAGAATCATGAACAACAACGACTCGTCTTGATTTTGAGGAAATATCACGTAAGAAGGAAGCAATAGGCTCGCGAAGAAGCATACAAGCATCCCATGATGGCTCAAGATGTGATGGAAATTGCTCAATGCATTAGGATCAGGTGCAGGAGAGGTAAAATCAGGTGTTGGGATATCATGGAAATGAATTTTGGCTATGTCTGAAGGATTTAACGCGTTGGCTCGAACACGAGCTTGAAGATTATGTGTAGCTGAGCCAACATAATAGACTGGAAGATCATCATATGATGAGGTGATTAAACAAGCAAGTTGAAGAAGTTGATTAAGATGGCCTTGTCCTGGAAATGGAACTTCATCTTCTTTTAAATCGGAATTTCGTACTTCTGTCTGATCCTCCATGTCTTCTGATTGAGCTTGTGTTACAAATAATTTATAAAAATTGAAATTTCGTATTTCTGTCTAAGAGATTTGAACTTGTAAAATTTTTGAAGTTGCTCTTGAAATGATTAATAATATTATATTTATGAAATATGAAATAAAAAACATTGACTTACACAATTTGTGTTGTGAAAGCAAAAAAGGACAGGCTAACTAATCCAGCCACTCATCCCTCAATTATCGGTGGATTTAAATCTTATCATCAATCTTAATTTTCTTGGAAAAAAAATAATGTTTTGTGTCATGTTGTTTTAAAGTCAAAGTCATTTTGTCCAAGTTATTATATACAAAAATATATAGTCAAACTTTTCTATAATACTATATTTTCTTATGAGATCGATTTTTCATGTTATATTACGATTCACATTATATAAAATTATATCACTATTCGGACATTGATTGATTTTGTCTTTTACTAAACTGATGTTATTCTGGTTGAATTTTATACTGAAAGCACTTAACTCTCACTTTGATTTCATAAATCCAAAGATGGGAATAAAATATCTAAAAATATTTTGTATATAAAAATAAAATATAGTACAGTACTAGTTATGAAATTATATTAACAATCTATTTCATATCAGGTAATCTTAATGATTGTATCAACAACAAACAACAAGAAATTCAGTGTAATTTTTCGATTGACCCTTGACGATAATCTGGACTTGGAACTGACAATGTGAACGAACTCATACAGGTACATGGAGTTAGATTCCATTAATATAATTTTGAGAAAAATACTAAAGTATCCATCTCAATCAGCTACTACAATTTGCCTGTCTAATTTCTTCTTATGGTCTCACTGTGTACTAAGTTGGCTTAGCCAAACTACAACCATCAGGCTAGGGTTCGATCCAACGCCTTAAATCCTCCGGACACAGCCAAGATCCCCTTGATTTGGGACACTTGTATGCTTCTTCGCGAGTCCATTGCTTCCTTCTTTTAGACTTTAGAGACATTTTGTCTAAAGCAAGACGAGTTGTTTTCGTTCTAATGTCCTATAATGTTCAGGATATGACTTGTTTTCTTTTCACACAAGCAAAACATTTCAAATACAAAAGGATGAATATAGATAACCCTGCTAACACCATGACACAAGCTCAAGTAAGAGATCACAGGAAGGATACAACACAAGTATACAACTCCGCTTCCATATGTGTAGCGATGAGAAACAAGATGGAAGTAAAAAACAACATGTTTTCATCTTCCATGTCATTCACTAGCTTCTTGGACATCACCACCAGTTCGGCTCCATTCATCCAATTCTCTGCATACAACAATGATGAGATCTTTGAACAAGAATCCCCTGTGCGGATATGTGCTTTCTAAGCTCATTCATTGAGCTCGTGTTATGTTTCCACAACTTCCTCGGACAATCTGCAATGACAAGAACAGATTAGAAGATTACATGAGTTCATTTAAGCGTGTATATGATTTGGCCAAATTGGTGACATATAACAGAAATGGAGAAGTAGTATACGATAGATGATACTAATGTTTTAACTTTGTCAAGATTGACAGAGTACTTATTAAGATTGCGGATAACTTAGGAGGGGGAGAATATGAAGCTTTAAAATGTTATTATTCCCCAAATCTTCAGAAACTTGAATCCTAATTAGTGTTTACTTGAAGAATCAGCAATCACATATCACAGACATCAAGTTCCACGTTCAGGTTTTTGGCTGAAGCACTTCTTCTTGCCACACTCGTTTGTTCCTCTTCTGATTTTATGTTTGAGAAGAACATCACAAGACAAGCAATACATTCATGCACAATCCAGACTGAGAAATTAAGCGATCATTCGACTAAAATTGTTGCTTGGGATTCATATCATATAATATCAAACTAAAGGGTCACACT
>JAKWJD010000960.1:0-57752 GCA_027705065.1 Solanum peruvianum | reverse complement strand
TAAATAGGTGGATCTATGTCAAATTCACTATTTCAACTTGTGATAGAATCTGTCAATACGATATAATGATAGAAAAAATTGTTATTTGATATTTTGTTCTCAAGTTATTAAAGAGGTTATTATTAATTTGTAAAAAAAGGCTATGCCCTATGGTTAAATTATTTTGTTGGTTCTCAAAAGTTTTGGTTAATCAGTTATGAGGCATGAATAGTAGTTTTCTACTGATTTGATTCATTTGAAAGAGGCTTGCATGAATGGAGTGAAACACAACTTATTTCTGAGGCTGGTTCCACGGCATAACTGTCATATGATGATATATATCGACAAATATGACAGAAGGTGTAAAGAAAGGTAAAATTTACGGACTTGGAGTACAACCTTCCTCATGTCATTCATCTCCATTGTGTTTTGGTGCTTCTACTTCTCAATCTTCAGAAAAAAGAAGCAATAAAAATGACTTCAAACATCTAAGCTAACTTTGAGAAGTGCAGAAGTTAATGGAGAAACATATGCAAGAATCTGATGAAGAAGAGACTTACTGATGAGTAGATTGTTCTGTTAGTTTATTTAGTATGTTTGAACATTTTCTATGAGATTTAGACTTTTTTTTAATTCTATACTTTTTTTTTAATGAAGGTGAATATTTATTCGACTTAATTTAGGTGATGTTGAACTTTAAACTTAGTTATATTGAATGGAATTTGAATGGTTAGGAATGTATTAGATGTTTGATTTATTGTATAATTTTACGTATGGAGTAATATAATAAACAATTTTTTTTCTATATAAAATGTAGTTTCTTTTACCACAGTAATCAGCAAGATAATTTAACCTTTACAAAAATTAATATTTCTACTACAACAATCAGAGAGTACCTAATTAGTTATTTAATGAATTATTTATTCTGACTAGAGTAGTCGGAAAAATACTTAAATGATTATAAATAAGTTATATATGCCGATTACTGTAGTCAAAATATATTAATTAAATATTTAATTATTTAAATACTACGATAACTGTAGTCGGGATTTTTTGAATTAATAAATTATTAATTTAATATGTTTCCGACTACTGTAGGCATTTAGATAGTATAATGGTTATGACTAGTTTTATATTTTCCGACTAGGGTAATCGGCAAAGTAATATTTTCCGACACTCAATATGCCGACAACCCAAAAATAGTCGGAAATCATTGGAAAACTCCATTTTTCCAATATTTTTGCAGTCGGCAAACCACGAATTGCTAGTAGTTACAGAAGGATTATCGGGATAAGATCCTCGACATACTAACAAACTGAAAACAAAAGTGGAACCTGCGAAAGTAAGGAGGCTACAGAAACTGCAAGTGGTACAACACTGTTTCTCATTTAGATGTTCGAGCATGATGCATTGTCTCCTGTAGAGATATGAAACCTGACCTAACTCAACCACAAAAGCTAGCTCATGAGGGGAGAAAATCCATATAAAGAGACCATCGGTCCATTCTCCAACCAATGTGAAACTTTTAGCCACTCAAACATATAACCAAAGAAAGCTATATTACAAGAGATTTTGAGTCAAGTTACCAGTTTCAAGGACAAGGGAGATAAGGATGAATGACATCATTGCTGATGAGTTGAGGAAAATCTTAATGGGCAAGAGATGTCTCATTGTCTTGGATGATATGAGGGACTGTACGGCATGGGATCATGACTGGAGGCTTTGTTATTCAGATGTTGGAAACAGAAGCAGAATAGTAGTAACACCTTGACTTGAGAAAAGTGGGTGAACAAGTCAAGTACCATATTGATCCTTATTCTCTTCCATTCTTCACAACACAAGAGAGTTGCAAATTATTGCAGAAAAAAGTGTTTCAAAAGGAAGATATACCCGCCTGAACTACAAGATTTGAGTCAATCAGTTGCAGAAAAATGCAAAGGACCGCCTCTAATGGTTGTCTTGGTAGATGGAATAGTTTAAAAAAATGGAAGAATCTTGGTGGAATGAGGTGAGGTGAAACATGCTTTATTTGACTATCATGATGGAATTCTTTCTTACCTAATTGCTCCAGCCTTGATCATGCTCATGCGCCGAAATGCCCTCATTTTTCTGTATGTAGTGTTCACTGTGATTTTTTGTTGTAAAAATCATGCCTTTGTTATGCAGCTTTATTGTCTTACAAACTGTCAAAACATTCCTGAATGAAAGTTGTTTTGATAGCTTAGTTAAATAATTTAGGAGCAATCCATAACATACGTCTCTCTTCATAAATAAGTATCGAGTACATGTACAAAAGCTAACTATATTGTTCGGACTCTTCAGAAATGTCGCTAAGTTTATTGGATTTTCCATTAGTCAAGTTTTGGAGGATCCCACATGGGTGCAACAATAACTTCAAAGAGTTTGAGCATCATAAGAAGCTAAATAGATATCACTTGTCAAACCCCTATTCAGCTTTCTAGGGAGGACAATGGCGGTGTCTCTGAATTTATCCAAGTTGACGACATGTATAAATGTCTCTCACCTTTGACAACATCGCCAGAGGTATACGATTCGAGTTCTTTCATGTCTTCCTCTGTCATTTTTACGGATAAGGATCCTACGTTTTCGTTGAAGTTTTCAATCTTCGTAGTGCCTGGTATAGGGCATACATCATCTCCTTGGTGAAGAATCCATGCCAATGCTAATTGTGAAGGAGTGCATCCTTTCCTTGCAGCCATTAGATTGATATTCACAAGTACTTGCTTGTTATGCTCAAAATTCTCTGGCTTGAACCTAGGGAAATTCTACAAACCAAACCAACAAAATAATAAATTAATGTCGCAGTTAAAATACAAAGATACATTCGTGCAACAATTACACTAGCTATATATTTCACGGACCAAAAAGGTTGTGCCAAAATGTTTATCTTGATAGATTGTGCGTTAAATCAGTCAACAGATGCATTGATGAAAGGGTGAGTTGGAAGTTTAGGATATTTTTTTCCTGAACCTGGAATAATAACTGCAATTGTAACTATGCCTCAATTACAAATAAGTTGGAATCGACTACATGAAGTTCACTTCTCCACTTAAATTCAACTCACGTCATCATCATATCAGATAAAATAAAAGCAAAATATAAGTTAAACATATAAGACGATATTAGAAGTTCTTAAAAGAAAGACTAAATCCTAGTCTCCACGGCAAGATATCACCTATATATGGTTCTTTATCTTCTACTGTGCCATATTTTTTGCTAAGTACGCATTTATCCTTAGCAATTTGTAAGTATTTCAAGATTCTACCTCGCCTCCTTTTCAACACCTCCACTGGCTATAGTTTCACAACTACAAACTGGTGCATCCGTTGGTCGACACAAGACATGTCAAACCATCTCAAGCGCACTTCTCTTGTTTCATTCTCAATGCTACTAGCACTTCTAGCGAATATGGATCATTTTTTATTTTATTTAATATTATATGATCGCATATCCATCTTAGCAGCTGGTCAAATTACTGCATGCTTGGTAAAACCAGATCACTCCATGCTTAGTTAGTCTCAGACAGAACCAGTAGAATTTTCAGATTACAAGAAGGGTTAGATAAGGACTTATATATTTCATTAAGCTATTCCTAGAGAAGCTGTCAATAGAAATGTCCTTGAAAATTTTCCTATTATTCTGCATTTTATGTATCCAGAACAGATCATGATCATCAATCACCAGTCAAAAGGGGTTCCGAGGAAAAGGCATTTATGAGCATGATTTGGCAAAGGCTTTACCTTACAGAGTATTCTGAGAATCTCTGTAAAACATCAATGCACAAAGAGATAACAAGATACTAAATTTAAATGCAACTTAAAACATCAAGTTGATGCTCGCTGCAAATTCGCAACTTACATGTCTAAAATAGAGAACACATAAGCAGTCACAGTTTTGATTTATGTGGTCTAACCTTGCGAAAGTCATTATCAGGCAAGGTTTCGATCAGTTTTGCCCCTGCTGAGAAGAATCCTCGTCCAAGAGGACTATAGGGGACAATCCCTATGCCAAGTTCTCTGAAAATGACAAGTATCAGTAACGAATACTCATTTGCTAGTAATTTGATGCAAGGGGGTTGACCTAAGATATCTGTCACCTGCAAGTAGGAACTACTTCTTCCTCCAGATCTCTAGTCCACAAAGACCATTCCATCTGAACAGCTGTTATTGGATGAACAGCATGGGCCCTTCTGATTGTTGATGCACAAGCCTCTGATAGACCTATATATTTTATTTTGCCCTCTTCAACGAGTTTCTTCAGTTCTCCCATCTGACAACAGTATTATGCATGTAGTATTAGAACATATATAGCACAATTTTGTAAATATAGTAATGATACTGCAGATTCCGCAGTTGCGTCAGATAGACCTTCAGACAATTGCATAAATCACAGAATCTGAATGGCAACACCAAAAACCTAATTGTGAGAAACTAGTTTATGAAACTACATCACTTATTAACTAGGTATGATGGAATTCACAAATTTAGGACAACCTGTTGTCTCGAAAATTCATTTCCAATTATAAGTATTTCAGATATAACTTGTTATGAAAGAGTTATCATAAATTGAACAAGATTGTAAAATGGCACATCAATAAAATCGTAAAACAAAGAGAAGCAAAAATGGAAGAGTAGCATAGAATTAACAAAAATGGACTGATATACCAATCAAACTAAGTACAAGTAGTACTTCTGGATAACAACTTGGGAAAAAATTGACTCTATAGGCTATGATCAATGAAATAGGATATTTACCTGATTAGACACGCAAATCATATAACGCAACTACTTTTTAAAACTAAGAGTGATGAAGTACACTACAAAAATAGAAATTTGGAGCAAAGATGTCAAACCGTGACTTCAATTGGCAACTGAGTATCGATGCGATGAACATAATAGAGATCAATGCAGTCGATATCAAGTCTCTTCAAGCTGGCCTCACAACAAGCCCTTACATACGCAGGTTCACCACAAATGCCCCTATTTCCATCTTCAAAACGGATACCAAACTTGGTAGCTATTTGTACTTTCTCTCTTATTCCTTTAATAGCCTACATAAAATCAGGTAGATTAACATGAACATATAACATATCTATAAAACTCAGGTAGAAAACGTAAATCTATAGGATACAGATTCGACTCTCTGCAAGATTTAATCCTGAAATTTCATTCTTTTTCTCGGTGAACAATTGAAAAACTACAGGATCAGACATGTACAACAAAGTAAAAAGGAAGTACAACTAATTCATGCAGCACTTTGCAATTACTTATTGAAAAAAAACATCTTCACCTTGCCGATGAGTATTTCATTAGTAAGAGGGCCATAGACATCAGAAGTATCGAGTAAGGTGACTCCAGTATCAATAGCGTGATGAAGTAGCTTGATCATTTCGGCCTCGGGCTTGGGCGGGCCGTAGTTACCGGACATACTCATACAGCCCAGCCCGATCCTGGAAACTTCTAGACCTTGTGAACCTAGCTTTATCCTCGGAACGTCGAACGGCGTCGTTACTTCCATTTTCTCCGGCGGTCTGAGCTCTTTTACAGCTTGTGGTATATATATTATAACTGAAAAAAGTTTGATTGGGAAATTAAATGAAATTGCATTACAAGTTCATCAAGTCTTAGGGAAGTTATAAGTTAGGTTCCTGAAGTTCTGTTTGTGTCATTTTTCGACTATAAGTTCTAATATTTTGTTGATTGAGTTCATTATGTGTTTTGTGTTTTCATTAATTACCTATTCATCTTTACCCTCGTTACGTCTATTATATGATGAAGTTATAATGTTGGCTCTATGACACTAGACTTATTGGCATACAACCTATATCGACGAATGGAGGTGGGTAGTTTATTTAGTGAAAATGCCTCATAAAGAGATATGTGTGAAAATAGGTCTCTAACTCAGAATCTACTCATGAGCTTAGTAGTATATAATAAGTTCGTTAAATTGTGCAATCTATCGATCGAACAGAGATGAAAGTTATTCTTAGTAATTCAGGCATCTTGTATGTAAGGACTCTCTTGCTCAAAAGATCAAAGGTACCTGAGAATAACAATAAGTTTTCATCACAAATACAAAGAGAACTTGAATTATAAAGGTATGCACTGGCAAAAAAATTTCAGATTAAGAATGTCGTTTCTATATTAAATTGGTTGTCTTTAGTTCATTTCTTGTGTCAACCCTCTTATTTTTTTTTTATTTTTTATTTTTTAAATTAATTCTTGTTATTCTTAGTCTTATCCTTCGAATTATATCACACCGGACATGTATATAATATATGATACATTGACTATGATACACACTTCACCATGAAGTTGTTTAGATGCTTTTAATTTAATATTCTACTTATGTTAGAAGAGTGAGAATATTAACATGTGTGCTTTATGTCATAAATTTATTTTATTGAGGACAGTTTTGTCATTGCAACTAATAGTTCTATTCTTATATTATTCCACGTGATTTTGGTTGTCATTGCAGTGTTACAGATGGCTTTCATGTCAAATTCCTCATTCCTATATCATATAAATGATGAAATATTATTCCTAAAAGAAATAATATGATGTGATGAAGACAATGAATTAGTACAATTAAAAGAAGAAGATGAACAAAAAAATGTGCAATTTTGGGAAGTTCTATAATGAATTGGAAGTGCTGGATTTTGATTAGGGAATGATGTGAACATTTCAAAAAATTCAAATGGTGCTTCTTAACCATCTGTGAATTATTATTATTAATTGAACCTTGCATTTTTTTTCATGGCTAAATAGTTTAACAATTATTATTATTAATTGAACCTTGAATTCAAAGTTTTGCAATTATTGTAGGACCGTCATGTTCTTTAAGAATGGAAGTGTTGCATGAAATATATAATAACTACATGTAGTATACTGCACAATATGATAATTGAAGATTAACGTGATCTCAATGCACCAATTCAAGACGTCGTAGAGGGTCCAACTTAAAATCATAGAAATGATGGTAGATGAAAATCTCCGGTTTGAACAATTTTTAGCTAGACATAAAAAAATTAAGGACAAAAATGCTGATTTTGAACTGCGTAATACATTAATTAAGCATTTATGGGAGCAACATAATGATTTTGAAAATTGAGTGTTTATATAATTGTATGTCACTTTTATTTGAATTTGTCCCCTAATTTATGTATTATATTATATTTTCTTGAAACTTATGTTATTTAAAAATTTAGAATAAAATGTAAGTTTATATCAAATTAAAAATTATATAAAGTAATTATTTGGAAAAATGAAAATATAGGATTTATATTATGAAATAAGAAAATAGAATAGAAATAATAACATAATATTGAGAAGAAAGAAAAAGATTCATTTTCAAAGAGTAAAATAGAAAATTTGGCTGGAGTTGGTTGTCTCATGTCTGAAAAAATAAAAAACTCTACTTTAGAGAATAAAATAGAGGATTGGATTGGAGATGCCGTTGTGGGGTTATTGTTTTTATATTGCCTTTTAATTTATGAGAATTCTTTAATTATTTCATATTCTGATGCTAATTTAATTTAGGATGAAGTTTAAAAATAAAGAGTTTTATTTGAATTTATAATATAAAATAAGTAATAAATATTTGTATCTTATAAATTATACGAATATTTTAACGTTAATTATTATTAATTATATAAATATGTCTTTCTTTAAAATTAGCTTAAAGAAAATAAGTCATATATATAAATATATAACAACTAGAAGTTCATGATCATGAAAAGTATTGCTTGCTTTACATGCTCCTCTGATTTGAAGAGATTTGAGGGGATGAAAGGCAATATTTTTATTTTATTTTAATTTGTGTGTTAATTTAGTGTATAAATTATATGCAAACCGGTCAACAATGTCATTGTTGTAGTTAGTTTGAGTTTGACAATTTGGCTACCTCATTCTTGGAGTCATTTCCCATTCCCAGACAATAGCTTAATTTCACATAATACATATATTTAGATTTTAAATTTGGTTTCAAATTTTAATTTTAATTTTTAATTTTTATAATATACAAACAGACACTTTAAGTATTCAACGTTTAAATAAATAAACACATGAGTCCTACATAGCACAATACACGTAGGACACCACGTAAGACAAAAAATGACATGTAGGATGATATGTAAGACATGTGAGTCTATTTGTTCAACTTTTTACAAGTTTAAATGTCGATTTGTGCATATTCAAAATTGAAGGACATAAATATAATTTAAAGTAAAGTTAAAGGACACATTTATGTATTATGTCACTTAATTTTATGCGATGTATGAATAATATATGTTGTAAATACATATTTACTCAAAATGCTTTAGTTACCCAGATCATAAGCAGGGCGGATCCACATGTGTTTCATATTCATTCTAACTCCCTCGATAAAAAATTACACTATATATATATATAAAGTAAATTACCCTCTCAATGACAAGGAAAACGAGATAGCTCAGTGGCAGGTTCTTTTAAAACTAAGCATGACGTCCATGGTTTGAATCCTCCAGCTAGTGTTTTACTTTTACTTTTTTAGTTTCAGTTTTTTTCTTCATTAGTTTCAGTTCTATTTTTTTAAGTTTTTTTTATAAAAACATGCTAAAAGTATGATTTTAAATCCAAAAGAATTCAAGGGTTCTACTCCTTTTAAAAAAATTGTTGACTTATTACACGTTTATATTTTTATTTTTCGAACTTCCTGAATGAAAATCCTGGATCCGTCACTAATCATAAGTAATTGATTCTTTCAAATTATATATACATATATCTAAATAAATATTGAGCCCGAATGTGTACATGCATTATTCATCTAGTCATATACAATTAGTAAACTAATTATGTCATGATTTAGGTAAACTAATTAAACACGATATCAACTTTTTACATATATGTAGATGTGTAATGACTTAGTGTAGATTAATTAATTATTAATTTATATATGAATCTAATGTAGATACATTTTGTAATGAGAGTATATAATACTCAATAACATGCAGATACATTTGATCATTTCCAGGTGCATGTCAAAAACTATAATCCATATACATCTTTGTAAGATATAGTTTAGATACAACGATACTGAAATTTTCATCAGATACATTACTGATAAAAAGACGCTCTTTCGATAACAAAAAAAAATTTAAAAATGATAAGTCGTTAGATGCATGATTTATTACTGATTAAAATTTATTTAATAATAAAGAGATATATGCCTCATAAAGAGATGTGTGTGAAAATAGGCCTCAATTCAGAATTTGCTCATAGCTTAGTGGTATATAATAAGCTTGTCAAACTGTGCAACTTATTGATCGAACAAAGATGAAAGTTGTTCATAGTGATTTCGACATCTTGTATTCAAGGACTCTTTTGCTCAAAAAATTAAATATACACGAAATATTGGTTTCTCTATTTCTCTCTCTAAATCTCTCATCTAATTCTCTCTAAAGTTCTTGCATTCTTTATTCATCAAGTGTGTATATGTGGATTCGATCTAACATAAGTGGCGCGTAGTAGTCAGTGTTAAGATTAGCCTTTTTCTTGTATCTGCTACATACTTGGAGATTTTTGTGTTTTAAGTTTGAATCTATAAAAGAAAAGTCATATGCTGCGTTTTTGTGTTTTCTTTTTTGGAATTTGCCATGTTAACTAAATTTAATATGTCTTTCATGTTTTAAAACGTGAAATGAGTTTCTTTCTTATTCGAATGACGATGAAACACTTGAATGATGAGTTGTTTCTAGTTTATTTAATTAAATTCTCAACTTTTTTCAGTTTTGTAGATAAAATTTGCACATCGTAAATAGATGTATGAGAGAACTCATTCTAATCGTGCAGGGTTGACGTTGAAAGTATTTTAGGAGACACAAAAAAAGAAAACAGGATCGTTACAAAGGGAGAATGGATAGAGTCACGTCCGAAGGAGACATTTGTAAGTTATAAAACTTTAATATTATATCATTTAATATTGGCTGAGTAGCAGATTTCATATTCTGAGAATTTGGTTTTGCCTGATTTCTTCATTTTTTTCTTGACTTCAACTCCTCTGTTTTTTATGTCATGGCTTTTTGATACCAAGCTTGTTGAGAAATTTTTTTCTGCACCATCTTTATTGGGTAAGTGGCAAATTTCATTTCTAAGAGATTTTTTAATGAAAAGATTAAGATATGAATTAGATGTTGACCTCACCTGCACTAATGAGGAAGTTATAGGGCATGTGATCCTTCTAAATTCTTTTATGTTTATTTTTGTCTGCATTAAGATAAGAATTCGATATGAGCCTTTAATCACTTTGGACTGAATAGAGATCAATCACTGTCACCTTAAACGCATGCTCTATTTTTATCTCCATAATGATGCACTCCACTAACACAATTCAATTGATTTTTGTGTTGCTTCTGATCCTCAATGCCAAAATTCAATTGTGGATGTTATATTTTTGTAACTACTGCCTTAGCAACTAAATAGGGTGGATCTATGTCAAATTCATAATTTCAACTTGTGATAGAATATGTCAATACGATATAATGATAGAAAAATTTGTTATTTTGTTGCTTATTTGATATTTTGTTCTCAAGTTATTAAAGAGGTCATTATTAATTTGTAAAAAAAGGCTATGCCCTATGGTTAAATTGTTTTGTCGGTTCTCAATAGTTTTGGTTAATCCGTTATGAGGCATGAATAGTAGTTTTCTAGTGATTTGATTCATTTGAAAGGGGCATGCATGAATGGAGTTAAACACAACTTAATTCTGAGGCTGGTTCCACGGCATAACTGTCATAGGATGATATATATGGACAAATATGATAGAAGGTGTGAAGTAAGGTAAAATTTACGGACTTGGAGTACAACCTTCCTCGTGTCATTCATCGCCATTGTTGTTTGGTGCTTCTACTTCTCAATCTAAGAAGCAATAAAAATGACTTTTGTAACGACCTGTTTAGTCGTTTTGAGCAGCAGATTTTATTTCTGGAAAATTGGCTGAAACGACGGAACCCACGACGTACCGTCACAGGCACGACGGACCGTCGCAGGTCTCGTTTCAATATAGTTAGAAATTCTGAAATTGGGTACTGAAAATCGACTCTCTGAACTTCGTAACGGACTTGCAGGACGGACCGTCACAAGTGTGACGGACCGTCACAGCGTCCTTGGTGAAAAATAGAGTTCTGATCGTTACGACGACCTGTGTGATGGACCGTCGCAGGCACGACGGGCCGTCACAGGTTGCGCGAATCCCAGGCAGAATCGGATTTCTTTACACGTTTTAAGGGACGTTTTGGACTATTCTTTCCTTAATTATAGATTTCGTGGGTTTATATTAATAACTCAAATTCTTGAGGGATAAAAAAGGTAACTTTGGGTTAATTAGTGGGTATATATTGTCATCTTTTACACTTAATTATATGTTAATTAGGGTAAAAGAAAGAGGGTTTGAATAAAGAAAATAGAAAGAACAAAGAGAGAGAGAGATTGATCGATCAAGAGGCAGAGGGAATATCAAAGCTTGGGAAATTGCTTGTTGATTCCAATTCTTCGGTGGAGGTAGGTTATGGTTTTTACGATATTCGTAGTGAACTCTTAATAGTGAATGATATGTATTGGTGGTATTGTAAACCTGTCTATATGCTTAATTGTATGCTTGCATGAATATGATTATATGATTTTGATAAAACAAGCATGATGAAAACCATTCAATCCCAAATCTTGAAAGAAACTTTAATCTACGTTATAATGATGATGCCTTGGTATAAAAGAAGGCTTGATGAATTAAAGTAATGGGATTGGTGATGCCTTGGTATAGAGAAGGCTTGATGAACGGATAGAATGAGGTTAGTGGATCGGAGTGTCACGTTCCGACACATAGTATTAGTGGATCGGAGTGTCACGTTCCGACACATAGTATTAGTGGGACGGGGTTCACGAACCGACACGTAGATATAGGGGGGATCGGAGTGTCACGTTCCGACACATATAGGGGATCGGAGTGTCACGTACCGACACATGTAGGGGATCGGGTGTCACGAACCGACACGTAGAATTAGGGGATCGGAGTGTCACGTACCGACCACATAGTGGTAGGGGATCAGAGTGTCACGTACCGACACAAGAGGAAGAAAGATAATGAATCTTGAAAGATGATAAATATACTCAATCTAATAAACTTAATTCCCAAATGAGTATGGTATTGAGGCTTGAGCCCTCATGGATGAACTTGATGGTACTAGTTGACGATTATAGTACTTGTTGTTGCTACATGTTGAGTTTATAGTTGATTATAATATTACTTGATATATATTATCTTCTATTTTGAGTTGGCCGATGATATCTACTCAGTACTTGTGGTTGTACTGACCCCCTACTTTTATGTTTTCTTCTTTGTTATTTGTGGAATGCAGCAAATGTTCCGTCAACTTCAACTCAACAGTAATTCGCGTCAGTCTTCGTCATACCGGATCTCAGGGTGAGCTAATGCTTCTATCTTGGACTGGATCTTCTTCTTCAAGTCTTGATGCCTTAACTTCCGGCAGGACTAGCTTCTTATGTATTTTAGCTCTTAGATATTCTTAGATAGTAATTTGATCATAGATGTTCTTGTGTTGATGACTTCCAGATTTTGGAGATAATAATAATAGTTTTGAATTGTTTTATTTAATGAGTTTAAGTCTTCCGCATTATTTTCTGTTGATATATATTGAAATGTTAAGGGTTAGATTGGTTGGTTCGCTCACATAGTAGGGTAAATGTGGGTGCCAGTCGCGGCCCGATTTGGGTCGTGACAAACTTGGTATCAGAGCATTAGGTTCGTTGGTCTCATCACACAAGAACGAGTCTAGTAGAGTCTTAAGGAACGGTAGGGGGACACCTTTACTTTTCTTCGAGAAGCTATAAGACTTTAGGAAAATTCCATTCTTTCATTCTTTCTTTCGTGCTACTACTTGAGTCCAATTGGTATCTAGGTGATACAAATTGGTATCTGACCATCTTCACTTTATTTCGCAGATGGTTAGAACTAGAGCAACGACCGCACCAGCAGCAACAACGACAAGACAAGAAACGACTGAGCCAGCCACTGGGGCTGTAGCTCGAGGAGGATCGGTGGCCAGAGGCCGTGGTAGAGGTCGTGGGAGGACGTCCTCTAGAGGAAGAGGACGGGCACCTAGCCCAACTGGTACTAGGGCAGTGACTCCTCCACCGACTGAGGAAGTAGTGCGAGAGGGTGAGGAAGGGGAGAATGAACAAGCACAGAATGAGGAATTGCCACCCCAACCTACCCCAGAGATGATCAATCAGGTTCTTGCTTATCCTAGCGGGTTATCTGATCAGGGTCAGGCACATCCAGTGGTTTCTGCACCAACACCTCCGGTTTCAGAGGTACAACATGCGGCTACTATGGCTCCCCGCATGGATGCCTCATTGGAAATAGGCACATTTCCACGTCTGACTACTGGGCCTATAATGACAAATGATCAGCATGAACTTTTCAGTAAGTTCTTGAAATTGAAACCTCCAGTCTTCAAGGGTGCAGAATCTGAGGATGCTTACGATTTCCTGGTTGATTGTCATGAGCTACTACACAAGATGGGTATCGTAGAACGGTTTGGCGTGGAGTTCGTGAGTTATCAGTTTCAAGGGAACGCCAAAATGTGGTGGCGGTCACATGTTGAGTGTCAACCAACAGAGGCACCACCTATGACTTGGGCATCGTTCTCTAGCTTGTTTATGGAAAAGTATATCCCAAGGACTTTGAGAGATAGAAAAAGGGATGAGTTCTTGAGTCTAGAGCAAGGTAGGATGACAGTTAACGCATATGAGGCCAAATTCCGTGCATTATCCAGGTATGCCACCCAACTTTGTTTCAGTCCACAAGAACGGATTCGCCGTTTTGTGAAGGGGTTGAGGTCAGAATTGCGGATTTCAGCCTTACAGGTAGCGGCTACGGCAACATCCTTCCAAGAGGTGGTAGACTTTGTAATAGAGGTGGAAGGAGTGAAGCCAGATGACTTCACCACGACATCAACATCAAAAAGGTTTTGAAGGGGAGGTGAGTTTAATGGTTCTTACTCTAGAGGACAGAGTTCCAGAGGTTACTCAGTTCGACCAATTCAGTCTTCACTACAGACTGTAGTTGGGGGTCCACCTCAGAACGGTCAACACTACTCGAGAGACCTAGCCTGACGTAGAGAGTGTTATGGAATGTGGGGAGAGAGAATATTAGGAGGAATGTCCAAAACAGAGTTACAGACCCCCAATAGCTAGAGGTAGAGGCGGTCATGGTAGAGGCCGCTTTTCTGGAGGACGTGGTGGTCGAGGTAATGGCGGTCACCACAACGGCAGAGGTGATGGGCAAATTGGAGCCACTACGACACAACATGGTAGGGGCAACAGACAGACTGGTGATAGGGCCCATTGTTACGCTTTCCCTGGGAGATCTGAAGCGGAGGCGTCTGATGCTGTTATCACAGGTAATCTTTTGGTTTGTGATTGCATGGCATCTGTATTATTTGACCCTGGCTCCACGTTTTCATATGTATCTTCATCATTTGCTAATGATCTAAATTTTCATTGTGAATTGCTCGACGTGCCTATTCCTGTTTCTACTCCGGTGGGAGAGTCGGTGGTAGTGGAAAAGGTATATAGGTCTTGTTTGGTAAATTTTGTGGGGAGCAATACTTATGTAGATTTGGTTATCTTAGAAATGGTTGAGTTTGATGTAATTCTGGGTATGACTTGGCTTTCTCCAAATTTTGCGATCTTGGATTGTAATGCTAAAACTGTGACGTTAGCCAAGCCTGGGACAGATCCGTTAGTATGGAAGGGTGACTACACTTCCAATCCGGTGCGTATCATATCCTTTCTTCGTGCTAAGAAAATGGTTAGTAAAGGGTGTTTAGCTTTCTTGGCACATCTCAAGGATGACACTACCCAAGTACCTTCGATTGAGTCGGTTTCGGTAGTCTGTGAGTTTTTGGATGTGTTCCCTCCAGATCTTTCTGGTATGCCACCAGATAGGGATATTGACTTCTGTATCGATCTTGAACCGGGTACTCGCCCCATTTCTATACCCCCTTATAGAATGGCTCCCGCGGAGTTAAGAGAGTTAAAGGCACAACTTCAAGAGTTGTTGAGCAAAGGCTTCATTAGACCAAGTGCATCTCCTTGGGGTGCTCCGGTTTTGTTTGTGAAGAAGAAGGATGGGAGTTTTCGGATGTGCATAGACTATAGACAACTGAACAAGGTAACTATTAAGAACAAGTATCCTCTTCCTCGCATTGATGACTTGTTCGATCAGTTACAAGGTGCTTGTGTCTTCTCAAAAATTGACTTGAGATCCGGTTATCATCAATTGAAAATACGGGCAACGGATGTGCCAAAGACTGCTTTTCGGACTAGGTATGGGCATTATGAATTTGTAGTGATGTCCTTTGGTCTTACAATGCCCCCGCTGCTTTCATGAGCTTGATGAATGGGATTTTAAGCCATATTTGGACCTCTTTGTGATCGTATTTATAGATGATATACTGGTATATTCTAAAAGTAAGAAGGAACATGAGGAGCATTTGAGAATTGTGTTGGAAATGTTGAGGGAGAAAAGCTTTATGACAAGTTCTCTAAGTGTGAGTTTTGGCTAGATGCAGTGTCCTTCTTGGGACACGTGGTTTCTAAGGATGGAGTCATGGTGGATCCATCTAAGATTGAGACGGTGAAAAATTGGGTAAGACCTACAAACGTGTTAGAAATAAGGAGTTTCGTTGGTTTAGCTAGCTACTACCGCCAATTTGTCAAGGGATTCTCTTCTATTGCTTCCCAATTAACGAACTTGACTAAGCAGAATGTTCCATTTGTATGGTCGGATGAGTGTGAGGAAAGCTTTCGGAAACTCAAGACTTTGTTGACTACTGCACCAATTCTTACCTTGCCAGTAGAGGGTAAAAACTTCATCGTTTATTGTGATGCATCCTATTCGGGTTTGGGTGCAGTGCTAATGCAAGACAAGATGTGATTGCTTATGCTTCGAGGCAATTAAAGGTGCATGAACGTAACTACCAAACCCACGATTTGGAGTTGGCCGCGGTAGTATTTGCACTAAAGCAATGGAGACACTACTTGTATGGGGTTAAGTGTGAGGTCTATACGGATCATCGTAGCCTACAATATGTCTTTACTCAGAAAGATTTGAACTTGAGACAGAGGAGATGGATGGAACTACTGAAGGACTACGACATCACTATCTTGTATCATCCGGGGAAGGCGAACGTTGTGGCAGATGCTTTGAGTAGAAAGGCGGGCAGCATGGGAAGTCTAGCTCACTTGCAAGCTTCTAGACGCCCATTGGCTAGAGAAGTGCAGATTTTGGCTAATGACCTTATGAGGTTAGAAATAAATGAGAAGGGAGGATTGTTAGCTTGTGTAGAGGCAAGATCTTCTTTTCTTGACAAGATCAAGGGAAAACAGTTTGATGATGAGAAATTGATCCGGAATCGAGATAAAGTGTTGCAAGTAGAGGCTAAAGAAGCAACAATCGATGAGGAAGGTGTGTTGAGGAGTAAGGGAAGGGTATGTGTACCCCGCATCGATGATTTGATCAACACTATTTTGGCAGAGGCTCATAGTTCAAGGTATTCTATACATCCGGGTGCAACCAAGATGTATCGTGACCTAAAGCAACACTTTTGGTGGAGTAGAATGAAGCGTGATATTGTTGACTTTATTGCCAAATGTCCAAACTGTCAACAAGTAAAGTATGAACACCAAAGGCCCGGAGGAACGCTTCAGAGAATGCCCATTCCTGAATGGAAGTGGGAGAGAATTGCAATGGACTTTGTGGTTGGCCTTCCAAAGACAATGGGTAAGTATGACTCCATTTGGGTGATTGTTCATAGGTTAACTAAGTTTGCTCATTTCATTCCGGTCAAGGTGACTTACAATGCAGAGAAGTTAGCAAAAATCTACATCTCAGAAATCGTTCGATTGCATGGGGTTCCACTATCCATCATATCAGATAGAGGTACGCAGTTTACTTCTAAGTTTTGGAAAACATTGCATGCTGAATTGGGTACTAGGTTGGACCTTAGCACTGCATTTCACCCTCAGACCGATGGTCAGTCTGAGCGAACGATTCAAGTGTTAGAAGATATGCTTCGTGCATGTGTGATAGAATTTGGTGGTCATTGGGATAGCTTTTTACCTTTGGCAGAGTTTTCATACAATAATAGCTATCACTCCAGTATTGATATGGCTCCATATGAAGCATTGTATGGGAGGAGGTGTAGATCTCCCATTGGTTGGTTCGATGCATTTGAGGTTAGACCTTGGGGTACTGACCTCTTGAGGGATTCGTTAGATAAGGTGAAGTGCATTCAAGGAAAGCTTCTAGCGGCTCAAAGTAGACAAAAGCAATATGCGGATCGAAAGGTTAGAGACTTGGAGTTCATGGAGGGTGAACAAGTCTTGCTGAAGGTTTCACCCATGAAAGGGGTGAAGAGGTTTGGAAAAAGGGGGAAGCTAAGTCCAAGGTATATTGGACCATTTGAGGTACTTAAGCGAGTAGGGGAGGTGGCTTATGAATTAGCCTTGCCTCCAGGGCTGTCCGGAGTGCATCCGGTATTTCATGTGTCCATGTTGAAAAGATACCATGGGGATGGAAACTACATCATCCGTTGGGATTCGGTCTTGCTTGATGAGAATTTGACTTATGAGGAGGAACCGGTTGCTATTTTAGATAGAGAGGTTCGCAAGCTGAGGTCGAGAGAGATTGCATCCATCAAGGTTCAATGGAAGAATCGACCGGTTGAAGAGGCTACTTGGGAGAAGGAGGCAGATATGCACGAAAAATACCCCCATCTGTTTACAAATTCAGGTACTTCTTCTCGCCCTTGCTTATCGTCTTCTGATCGTTCGAGGACGAACGATGGGTAAATTGGTATCTATTGTAACGACCTGTTTAGTCGTTTTGAGCAGCAGATTTTATTTCTGGAAAATTGGCTGAAACGACGGAACCCACGACGTACCGTCACAGGCACGACGGACCGTCGCAGGTCTCGTTTCAATATACTTAGAAATTCTGAAATTGGGTACTGAAAATCGACTCTCTAAACTTCGTAACGGACTTGCAGGATGGACCGTCACAAGTGTGACGGACCGTCACAAGTGTGACGGACCGTCACAAGTGTGACGGACCGTCACAGTGTCCTTGGTGAAAAATAGAGTTCTGATCGTTACGACGACCTGTGTGACGGACCGTCGCAGGCACGACGGGCCGTCACAGGTTGCGCGAATCCCAGGCAGAATCGGATTTCTTTACACGTTTTAAGGGACGTTTTGGACTATTCTTTCCTTAATTATAGATTTCGTGGGTTTATATTAATAACTCAAATTCTTGAGGGTAAAAAAGGTAACTTTGGGTTAATTAGTGGGGTATTATTGTCATCTTTTACACTTAATTATATGTTAATTAGGGTAAAAGAAAGAGGGTTTGAATAAAGAAAATAGAAAGAACAAAGAGAGAGAGAGATTGATCGATCAAGAGCAGAGGGAATATCAAAGCTTGGGAAATTGCTTGTTGATTCCAATTCTTCGGTGGAGGTAGGTTATGGTTTTTACGATATTCGTAGTGAACTCTTAATAGTGAATGATATGTATTGGTGGTATTGTAAACCTGTCTATATGCTTAATTGTATGCTTGCATGAATATGATTATATGATTTTGATAAAACAAGCATGATGAAAACCATTCAATCCCAAATCTTGAAAGAAACTTTAATCTACGTTATTAATGATGATGCCTTGGTATAAAAAAAGGCTGATGAATTAAAGTAATGGGATTGGTGATGCCTTGGTATAGAGAAGGCTTGATGAACGGATAGAATGAGGTTAGTGGATCGGAGTGTCACGTTCCGACACATAGTATTAGTGGATCGGAGTGTCACGTTCCGACACATAGTATTAGTGGGACGGGTGTCACGAACCGACACGTAGATATAGGGGATCGGAGTGTCACGTTCCGACACATATAGGGGATCGGAGTGTCACGTACCGACACATGTAGGGGATCGGGTGTCACGAACCGACACGTAGAATTAGGGGATCGGAGTGTCACGTACCGACACATAGTGGTAGGGGATCGGAGTGTCACGTACCGACACAAGAGGAAGAAAGATAATGAATCTTGAAAGATGATAAATATACTCAATCTAATAAACTTAATTCCCAAATGAGTATGGTATTCAGGCTTGAGCCCTCATGGATGAACTTGATGGTCCTTGTTGACGATTATAGTACTTGTTGTTGCTACATGTTGAGTTTATAGTTGATTTATAATATTACTTGATATATATTATCTTCTATTTTGAGTTGGCCGATGATATCTACTCAGTACTTATGGTTGTACTGACCCCCTACTTTTATGTTTTCTTCTTTGTTATTTGTGGAATGCAACAAACGTTCCGTCAACTTCAACTCAACAGTAATTCGAGCCAGTCTTCATCATACCGGATCTCAGGGTGAGCTAATGCTTCTAGCTTGGACTGGATCTTCTTCTTCAAGTCTTGATGCCTTGACTTCCGGCAGGGACTAGCTTCTTATGTATTTTTAGCTTCTTAGATATTCTTAGATAGTAATTTGATCATAGATGTTCTTGTGTTGATGACTTCCAGATTTTGGGGATAATAATAATAGTTTTGAATTGTTTTATTTAATGAGTTTAAGTCTTCCGCATTATTTTCTGTTGATATACATTGAAATGTTAAGGGTTAGATTGGTTGGTTTGCTCACATAGGAGGGTAAATGTGGGTGCCAGTCGCGGCCCGATTTGGGTCGTGACAACTTTAAACATCTAAGCTATCTTTAAGAAGTGCAGAAGTTAAGGGAGAAACATATGCAAGAATCTGATATAGAAGAGACTTACTGATGAGCAGATTGTTTTAGACTTGTTTTTAACTATTTACTTCCCTTTTGAATAAGGCTGAATGATGGATTTTAAAAAGGTGTGAATGGAAAATGAAGAGTTGCGACTTTTATGAAGTGTTGCGACTTTTATGAAAAGTTGCGACTTTTATGAAAAGTTGTGACTTTTATGGAAAGTTGTGACTTTTATGAAAGGTGACGACCTTTCTGAAAGATTGTGACTTTTCCAAAGGTTTGTGACCTTTCCGGTAAGACACAATAAGAACCTTTTTGCACCATCCTTTGTTTACTATAAATTGAGGAATTTCCTCTCATTTTAAATAGAATTAATAGGCTTCTTCTACAACTACTAAATCTAGTATTCTAAGTGTACTTTACTGTCGTTGTGCGGTTCGCTGACACCAGAGTTTTTGGTATCTATACTCTGGTGATTGAGATCATTTTACCCTGAGAGGTCATATTCCAAATCAAACCTCGGATACTAGAGGGGAATAATTTCCTTAAGGGGACACTGTGAATTCAGTGGAATTGATCTTTTTTCCTATTAAAAATTTTCCAGATTTTGGTACGTGTTTTACAAACTTTAGATTTGTGAATTAATTTCAGTTCTTCTATTCTTTTGTTCTTCACTGGTTCATTAAACTTGGTAACTTCGTGTTTCTGCAAAGTTTGTTGGAATCAGTAAGATTTTTTAGACACATATTAACAACAATTCTTCTTTAAGAAAAATATTTCGTATATTTTTTTAAAAAAATCTGTTTCTGATTCTAGTTTCGCTACTAGTATTAATTTTCTAGTTGTGAAAATGTTCTTAAACTTTGTTTTCTTAAAAAGATGTTTAAAGTTTTGTTCTAAGTATGTTTGAAATACAAGAGGAAAAACAATCTTAAGGAAATTATTATACTGTTAGTATTTTTTTGTATTCTACTGATTGAGAGAATTTGATCATGGAAGTAGAAGATAAATGTGTTACTTCTCCATAATTCGTTGCTTTGTTTTAGCAAAGTTGAAGTGAGAATGTAACAAAATATATTTATGGTATTCCGTTTAAAGATTACCAGGTAACCTTCTTATTAAATTATCTAAGGAGGAAAATAGTTTCTTAGAGTAATCATCTTTGATTTTTTATTTTTTTATTATGTGTATCTTTGGAAAAAGATTTGCCAATCATATGTTGTGGAATGAATTTTACTTCGCAGATATTGTTGCTTTTAAAATTCTTTAGTTTGCAAAAATGAGAGATGCATATTTTTGTTTGATAAAATAATATGTCAAATTGTTATAGTTGGAAGACTATTTGATAAGAAAAACATTTCTATGTGATAAAGAATATGTGTTATTCTGTTTGGAGAAAAAAAATAATACTTTTGTAGTTTTATACTCCATGAGAAATGTTAGTGTGTCTGATTTTTGTAGACTAAAAACTTTTGTGATTTTATACTCTGGATAAATTAGACTCTGCAATTGATTTGAAGAATATGAAAACTTCACATAATAAGTCAGTGTTGTACTTTTGATTTTCTATAAACTTCAATGTAACATAGAAACAAATTGTACAATTTTCTTTTGTCCTTATTGTTAATATTTAAAATACTAAGTGACATGTCTATTTATGATAGAGAAAAAATACCAGTGACTTTGAATTTGTGATTTTGTGTCTCTATGGAATGAACTTTGACATTGTGTAAACATTGTCAAAGAGAATTGCAGCACTATAATTCTTTCGTAGAATAATGTTTCCAACATTAAAATATGTGGAAAAACAATTTTCAAATACTTGAAAAATATTTTGAGATCACATTTGAAATGTGGGGGTTATTTGCTTATGATTAGACTTGGTGTCTAATTTAACTTTGGAACAAAAGATATGAAATTCAATGAAACTTTTGTATTATGTTATACCCACAAAATTCTTGGAGTATATTTGGTATTGTGGTTGTTGAATTTCTCTATTACTTGTATATAGTGTGACTAGTATGAAACATCCAAATTATATATATACTTGTTCAAAATAATTGTGTTCTTTTATGAAAAAAAAATCACTTAAAATGTTGTGATTTTTCATGAAAAGATATGTCTATTATAATAAAAGTATTTGCATAGACATGAATATTGGTGAATAGTCATTTGTTATGTTTTTGTAAAAATAACAGTTGGACTATATTATATTTATTGAACCCGATGAAACTTTGTTCATAGGTAGTTCTATAACAATCACATTGAAAGTTATGGAAATGTCCTTCTGAAAAGGATATTTGACAATCTAAACAATGTTTGTATCACACAAAATTGTAAGAAATAGGAACAAAATATTAGTGAGGAAAAAGCTACCTCGCAAAGAGCTTTTCAAACTCAATGTTTTTATTTGTTCTTACTTGCTTGAGTCAATGTTTGTGACATGAACACTTGGGGCATGTCAATTACAATACCTTGTAAGAAAAACTGATCAACTTTATGTTGAGCATTCTTATAAATATGTTGAAAGGAAGAATTGATTTACACTGACATTTATGATATGAAGTTAACACCATCTCATGGTGGGAAAAAGTATTTGTTACTTTTATTGAGAATTGCATTAAAAATGACTGTCTATTTGCTGAATGGTAAGGATGAAACAATAGAAATGTCTAGACAATGTAATATCGAAGTTGAAAATCAGTGTGAAAAAATATATAAGAAGTGATAAGAATGGAGAGTATAAATCTCATTGTGCAGAAATATGTTTGGAAAGTGAAATATCAAACTACTGCCATATTCACCTCAATCTAATGAAAAATCGAACGTTGAAAGAAATGATGGATGCAATTTTATAAGTTGGGGTTTACACAAAACTTGTGTGGAGGAACTATCCTTACTGCAAAAGGGATCAACAAAAAGTTTTGTCCTTTTAGAAAGAAAGCAATTTTGTTTGATCAGAATACAATCTTTTCCATATGAGAAATGGAAAGAAAGGAAATCCAACTTGAAATATTTCAAAGTGTGGGGTATCTAGTCAAAGTCCAAGATCCTATTCCTAAAAGAATTAAAATAGGACCTATGACTGTGGACTGTAAAATTAGACTTGAGTAGTCTAGAGAAGGGTCTAAAAGGCCTAGGAAATGAAAAGGATAATGTACCTAATAAAGAGATTCAGAGGCTTAGTAAAATGTTAAAGGACATTTACTTCCTTCGAATATGATTTTGTAATATTTTCTGTGTCTTCTGTAGACTCATCCTTTGGAAATATGGTGTCAATAAACAATATTGAAAGCTAATTGATCTTCTTCAAGAAAATAAACCTTTGGGTTCAAAATGAATCTTTAGAAGGAAAAATAACAGTTGATGGAACTGTTAAAAAATATAAAGCAAGACTTTGTGTCAAAGTCTTTAGAAAAAAAATAAGATTTTGATCTTGTCGATATATATACTCGTTAGTAATTAGAATTGCATCCATTCGGATGCAAAAATTATTACTGTGGTATATGACCTCCAAATTCATCAAATGAATGTGAAAAGAACTTTCTTAAATGTAGAATTGGAGGAAGAAATTTACATGGAACAACCCGAGGGTTTTGAGGTACCTGGTAAATAAAAGAAAGTATGTGAACTTGTTAAGTCACATTATGGAAGCACCAAAACAATGACATAATTCAATCAAACCATGTCGACAAATGGATTGAAGAATGATGGAAGTGATAAATGCGTTCACATTAAAATCATAAGGTCATTGTTTGTTTGTATATTGGTGATATGTTGATCATCAATAGAGACACTAATGACATAAATGCTACTAAAAACGTATGCTATAAAGCAAGTGGAATAAAATTATTGGAGTTGCTAATGCGATCTTAGATATAAGAATTCGTAGAACTCCATAATGTTTAGCATTTTCACGGTCTCATTGCATTGAAAAGGTACTTAACTAGTTCAAACATTTGAATGTCAATATTGTCAAGTGTCTAATAAATGTGAGCTTTGCATTTCAAAAGAGTGATAACAAAAGTGACTCACAATTGGATTGTGCTAGATGTTTGGGAAGCATGATGTATATCATATAGTGTGTGCGATCAGATATAGCATTTGCTATTTTAAACTGAGTCCGTTCACAAGTGATCCCAAATAAATTCATTAGATGACAATAAATAGAGTTTTGGAGTATTTAAAATAATACTTAAAACTATGTCTTGCATTATAACAATATCCAACAATATTGAAAGACATAGTGATGCAAATTGAATCATCGGAAGAATGAAGTAAAATTCACAAGTGGATATGTATTTACTATTGGTAGAGGAGCAGTCTCTTAGAAATATTTCAAAAGAGACATGTATCGCTAGCTCTACAATGATCTTTGAGCTAGGTGCTCTAGATAAGGTCGGTGAATAAAGTAAAAAGACTCCGGAATTTCTTGATAAATATTCTATTTTGGCCCAAATCATTGGCATTAGTATGCATACACTTTCACAGTCAAGATGCAATAGGTAGGGCATGGAGCATGACGTATAACGAAAATCTCGTCATATACGACATAGACATGATACTATTAAAAAAACTACTCTCTAGTGGAATTATCAGAATTAACTATGTAAAGTCAAAGGATAATGTGTCGGATCCACTTACAAAAAGGCCTAACTAGAGAGAAAGTAAAAAGATCATCTAAGGGAATGAATTTACAGCTTAGGACAAGTCATCATGGCGGTAACTCTATCTAGCAGACTGGAAATCCCAAGATCTAGATTCAAGGAGAAAAACAAAGTTGTGAATGACGGTTCGGCATTGTCAATAAACTCAATCCATTCTCATGATGAAGACAATGCTCAGGGACAAGGATACAACATTAAGTCTTGTTAATGAGTAATAAAGCTTAATGGTTTTAATGATTTGCTAAGTTTGGTAGAGTTGACCAAATAGTGTATATACGCGATAACACTGTTAGAAATCACCTATGTGAGTGTGAAGTGTATGCCGCTTCAAAGAAGATGATTCTCAAAAGCCCATCTCTCTATACACTCATGAAACCAGGATGTGTTCATGGCTAAAACGAACACAACCGTAAGAACCATATAAATAAAATTTTATATTCCTCTTATAAATAAGTTGTGATAATAAAGAAATATGTGAATGATAGACAATTATTATTACCTATGGATGAAACTAAAATAAAATCTAAAATCGTTTTTGATCTATTCAAATTATATATCTTTAAAATCTATAATAAGTTTATATTCCTCTTATAAATAATTTGTGATGAAAAAGAAATATGTGAATGATAGCAAAATATAATTATTTATGGCTGTAAAATATAAATTAATTAACTTTTATTATGTTAACAGCTTTTAAGGGTATTTCAAACATTTTGATTTAAAAAGTGTTTATCAACACTTATTTGCCAAACACACATCAACACTTTTTTTTAACTTCAGCACTTTTATCCAAACGCATAACTGTTTATTTTAAAAATAAGTTTCAGCACTTTCAAAAGTATTTTTTTAAAGCTGCTTTTATTAAGTCATCCAAACAGGCCCTAAGAATGTCATTTCTATATTGAATTGGTCGTCTTTAGTTCATGTCTTGTGTCTACCCTCCTATTGTTATTTTATTTTATTTTTTAAATTGATTCTTGTTATTCTTAGTCTTATCCTTAGAATTATATCACACTGGACATGTATATGATATATGATACACACTTCATCATGAAGTTGTTTAGATGCTTTTAATTTAATATTCTACTTATGTTAGAAGAGTGAGAATATTAACATGTGTGCTTTATGTCATAATTTATTTTATCGAGGACAGTTTTGTCATTGCAAGTAATAATTCTATTCTCAATATTATTCCACGTGATTTTGGTTGTCATTGCAGTGCTACAGATGGCTTTCATGTCAAATTCCTCATTCCTATATTATGTCCATCCTTTGTCTTCTCTCTTTGCTTATCCAAAAACTACACTTTTACCTTTTCTTTTTATAATATATAAATGATGAAATATTATTCCTAAAAGAAATAATATGATGTGATGAAGACAATGAATTAGTACAATTAAAAGAAGAAGATGAACAAAAAAAAGTGCAACTTTGGGAATTTCTGTAATGAATTGGAAGTGCTGGATTTTGATTAGGGAATGATGTGACCATTTCAAAAAATTCAAATGGTGCTTCTTAACCATCTGTGTATTATTATTATTAATTGAACCTTGCATTTTTTTCATGGCTAAATAGCTTAACAATAGTTATTATTAATTGAACCTTGCATTCAAAGTTTTACAATTATAGAAGTGTTGTATGATATATATAATGATTATATGTGGTATACTGTACAATATGATAATTGAAGATGAACGTGATCTCGATGAATCAATTCAAGACGTCGTTAGGCTTCAACTTAAACCATAGAAATGGTGGTAGATGAAAATCTCCGGTTTGAATAATTTTTAGCTAAACATAAAAAAAAAAATTAAGGACAAAAGTGCTCATTTTGAACTGCGTACTGCATTAATTAAGCATTTATGGGAGCAACATAATGATTTTGAAAATTGAGTATTTATGTAATTGTATGTCACTTTTATTTGAATTTGTCCCCTAATTTATGTATATATTTATTTTCTTGAAACTTATGTTATTTAAAAAATTCGAATAAAATGTAAAATTTATATCAAATAAAAATTATATAAAGTAATTATTTGGAAAATGAAAATACAGAATTTATATTATGAAATAAGAAAATAGAATAGAAATAATAAATAATATTGAGGAGAAAGAAAAAGATTTATTTTCAGAGAGTAAAATAGTAAATAGAGAATTTGGTTAGAGTTGGTTGTCTCATGTCTGTAAAAATAAAAAAACTCTATATTTGGAGAGTAAAATAGAGGATTGGATTTGAATGCCGTGGTGGTGTTATTGTTTTTTTATATTGCCTTTTAATTTATGAGTATTGTTAAATTGTTTCATATTTCGATGCTAATTTAATTTAGGATAAGTTTAAAAAGAAAGACTTATATTTGAATTTATAATTTAAAATAAGTAATAGATGTTTGTGTCTTATAAATTATATGAGTATTTTAACATTAAATTATTATTAACTTTATAAATATGTCTTTCAAAAAAAATTAGCTTAAAGAAAATAAGTCATATATAAAATATATAACAACTAGAAGTTCATGATCATGGAAAGTAATGCTTGCTTTACATGCTCCTCTGATTTGAAGACATTTGAGGGGATGAAAGGAGAGATTTCTTTTTTTTAAATATGTGTGTTAATTTAGTGTATAAATTATATACAAAATACCGGTCAACAATGTCAGTGTTGTAGTTAGTTAGCTTTGAGTTTGACAATTTGGCTACCTCATTCTTGGAGTCATTTCCCATTCCCAGACAATAGCTTAATTTAACATAATACATATATTGAATTTTTAAATTTAGTTTCAAATTTTAATTTTAACCTCTAACTTTCATAATGCATAAATAAATATTTTAACTATCTAACATTTAAATAAATAAACACATGAGTCCTATATGATTCGGCCTCGTAGTCAATCTACTGATGAGCCTTATCGCCAAAGAAGGGGGAGCCTACTGAAGTTTCAAAAAAAGGAATTGAGAATCATCATAGGCTGTTTATACATAGAACACCACGTAGAACAAAAAATGACATGTAGAATGACATGTAGGACATGTGTGTCTATTTGTTCAACTTTTTACAAGTTTAAGTGTCTATTTGTACATATTTAAAGTTGAAGAGCATAAATATAATTTGAAGTAAAGTTAAAAGGCACATTTATGTATTATGTCGCTTAATTTTATGCAATGTATGAATAATATATAGGAAAAATAACTTAAATACACAACTATAATTTTTATATTCTCCAATTTTCCCTACTTTTTTTAAATATTACATAATTCCCTTTTTTTATATTTTAGTGCAAGTTTTTAGATACATTACATTCTCTCTTAATATAAATATTTACCCATTTTAATGCCTATTTTTTCTCCATTAAAACACTCAACCTCTTAAATCAATTTTTGAATTTTTAAATTTTATCCATTTAAACACTCAATCTTTTAATCAGCTTTTTGATTTTGAATTTTTAAATTTAATTAATTTTAATTAAAAGACCAAATTTTGAAATTTTGAATTTCAAAATTCAAAAAATTTGAAATTTAAAAAAGTAAAAATATCAGAAGCAGGACAACAACTTCCATTAACTTCTACCGTCTTCTTCTTCTACTCCATCAAGTTTCAGTTCTTTTTTTTTCCTAATCATCTTCATTCATCTTAACCATTACATTTTTTCTTTTCTTTTTTTATTTTTAATCCATCATCGTCTATTTCTTCCTAATCTGTAATAGTTTGAACCCAACATCTTTTTATTATTAATCCATCATCAATTCGTATATTCTTCTCTTTTTGTTTTTGTTAATTGTTCTATTACATCATAATAATGGATACGTTAATTAATAGAAGGATATATGATTCCGACGATGAAAATTGGAAAGAAAGACTCTGGCGAAACATCAAAATCAAAGATTGTCAAAATACAACAAAAAAGGAAAAAAGAAGCAACAACATTGTTGTTAGGCCTACATTGTCTCGGGTTAGTATTTTGGCAAAACCAAATGATACATATTTACCAAACACACACTAAAAATAACTGATACATTGGCTAAACCGTATGTATCATGTACAATATGTTACCCTATAATCCTTAAATTTTACATGATATTTAGGTAAATTGAATAGCATATTCATATGAGTTGGTATTATTTTTTAAAAGTAAAGTTATTTACTGTATATTTCAAGAATAGCATAACAAAAAAAGCATTACACAAGTTAAATTATATAAATTCACATGATACATGATTTATAGTTATTGTAAAGTACACAATAACCTCAATAATATTTTTGTATTTTTTATCTAATGGCGATGTATCATTGTGCAAACCAATGATACACGCTAAAAAGTACATGATATTAGATAAACAATGTGTACCAAAAACACACAATAAAAGTACATGATACACTAGATAAACCATATGTATCATGTACATTATGTTACCTAATAATTCTTAAATTTATATATCTTACTGTAGCATAAGATTTATAAAATTTTATATTTAAAACAAATATTGACACAAGTATATTTATCAACACACAATAATAACAAAGTATTTATAATCAAAAGCACGACTTCAAATTTAATTACCACATGTTTGTAAGTTATTTATCTAAACACACAAGTGTTCAATTTGCAGTTGTAATGAAAACTGAAATTCATTAAAATGTTTACGTGATAATTATTCTTGATATCATAGAAACATTACGACTAATTCACTTCTCTTTTGGGTAGAAAGTACAAGTTCTTCTGTTGTGCCCTTCTTGTCCACATTGTTCACAACAGTTTGTGTTCACCGAAATCTTTTCATCTGCATTCTTTCTTCTTCTTTTTCTTGGTCGTCCAGATGATATAATCTTTGATATTTAGGTAAATTGAATAGCATATTCAAAATAGATGATATAATATTTGATTTTCAAATTTTGAAATTAATATCCAATTAAGTGCTGATTTAATGCTTATTAATGATCTGTTACCACAAATTAAGCTGTTTTAGTAACAACATTAACTTTACCATTTTTCTCCCCCCTATTTTTTCTTAACAGTTTTTAATTACCATGTATCATTTACCATGTATCACTACAGTCTAAAGTATCACGGGTCAACAAATTTAAGGGATTTTTTGTTATTAGTAAACTTGTCGGGACAGAATGTAATTATTGAATTACACTATGGGATTCCTTAAATATATACTAATATATATTGTAAATACATATTTACTCAAAATGCTTTAGTTACCCAAATCATAAGTAGGGCGGATCCACATTTGTTTCATATTTATTCTAACTCGGTAAAAAATTACACTATATATATAAAGTAAATTTTGTATATATATATATTTGAACCCTCTCAATGACAAGGAAAACGAGATAGCCCAGCGGCAGGTTCATTTTAAAACTAAGCATGACGTCCATGGTTTGAATCCTCTAGCTAGTGTTTTACTTTTACTTTTTTAGTTTCAGTGTTTTTCTTCTTTAGTTTCAGTTCCGTTTTTTATGTTTTTTTTTTATAAACATGCTAAAAGTATGATTTTAAATTCAAAAGAATTCAAGGGTTCCACTCTCTTTTTAAAAAATTGTTGTCTTATTACACGTTTATATTTTTATTTTTCGAACTCTTGAATGAAAATTCTAAATCCGTCACTGATCATAAGTAATTGGTTCTTTCAAATTATATATACATATATCTAAATAAATATTGAGAACGTATGTGTACATGCATTATTCATCTAGTCATATACAATTAGTAAACTAATTGATAAATTAATTAAACACGATATCAACTTTTTACATATATGTAGATGTGTTATGACTTATGTGTAGATTAATTAATTTGTTTATTTATATATGAAATCTAATGTAGATACATTTTGTAATGATGAGTATAAATACTCAATAACATGCAGATTCATTTGATCAGTTCCAGGTGCATGTTAAAAACAATAATTCATATACATTTTTGTAAGCTATAGTTTAGATACAAAGATACTGAAATTTTGATCAGATACATTACTGAAAAAATTATTATCTTTCGATTAAAAAAAATAAAATGACAAGTCGTTAGGTGCATGATTTATTCCTGATTAAAATTTAGTTTTTGTGTTTCATTTTATTTTAAGTACATGTATTTATATACATATATGTACTTCGCGTATTTTTGAGATACATATATTTAGATACGTCAGATACCTATTTTTGGCAAACTAAATATGATACATACTGTAATTCTGAAAACACAAAAAAAGTACATATCAAGATCTAAATTGATAAGATTTGTGTTTTTTGTTCTCTTTTAATTGTTAAGGTAGAATAATGAATAGAGATAATAGATGTAGTAAGTGATATCATCTTGAATTATGTCTTTCCATGAATGGCTGCTACTCAGTATTCACATTGCTATATCAGGGGATAATCTTGAACAAAAATAAAAAAATGCAACGAGTTTGATCAAATAAACTTGTAAAGAAAGTGAAAAGTTGAAAATAGGTGTGGCTCAAGCACTTTCATAGCCTAAAATCAAAAATAAATTAGAGGGCCTTAAACTTCTGAATAATAATTAATATTAAGTTTTATTTTATTTACTAAAGTCTATTCTTCTTATTATTTTTAACATACAAAGCTGGTAATATTTCTTAAAAATTATTTTAAGATGCAAAGTTGTATCTTTGTTTCTATGTGAAATTTTTTTACTTTTCCATAAATAGTACCTCTTTCATTTCAATTGTATGTCTGATTTTGACTTACATTATTTAGTGTTTGATTTATTTTTATTTTAATTTTTTTTAAAAAAAGTGAAAGAAACTTTTGAATCTTCGTAGACTTAAACTAAATATTAAAACGAATAGTATAATCTTTTTATTTATTTTTAAGAAAGATTTATTATTGCTAATTAAAAAAAATGATATGTAAAATTTGAGAACCTAACACAAGTACCTTATTTTTCAATGAATAGGTCGCTCCTATTTAAAAAATGAAAAACAAAAAAATAGAATACTGTACACCCTACTTGTTATCCTAGTTCCACAGTTCCACTTTAAGAAATTTTCACAGGCAATAACTGCTGTTGCTGATGTTAATTTTGAAGGGAAAAAAAAGAAGAAAATTTCAGTTACAGACTAGCATGAAAACGCGTATATCTACTTGATTGCATAATGACTTTACTAAACAAGTGATCAAATTTCAAGAAAACACAATATAATATGGCTTAAAAGCTATTTGCAATTTATAGCAACCTAAACTCTATTTTATAGTAATAATTATTGGATTGTTAATCATCCACCTAGAATTTTTTCTCCAAATTATTAGGCTTTTCATATGTGTGGTATTAGGGATGGCAGAATGGGTAATTTATATGGGTTTTTACTCTTATTTATTCATTTTAAATAGGATGGTAGCCAACTTACTTAAAAACAGTTAAAAACGAATAATACGCATATTGTCCATTAAAATGAGTAATTAAATGGTAAAATGAATTAAAGATGTTCATTCATAAAATAAAAAAAAATGATACGGAATTGAGTGGTAAAATAAGCTTTTTATAAAAATATTTTTTCTATAAAAAAAATAAATGTTTTTACATTTTTTAGGGGTAGGGGGGCGGGTGGGGGAGGGGGGATGGTAGGGGGAGGGGTGGTAAAATATTAAATTTTTATATTTAAGAAGTGTTTAATACTTTGAGATGGGGTGTGTGGGTTGGTAGGGGTGGGGGTGGTAAAAAGAGTTTCAATAAAAGAAAGGTAATATTTTTTTACATTCTTTGGGGATGGGTTGGGGGGGGCTGGTAAAAGATACTCCCTCTGTCTCGATTTAGTTTTCCACTTTAAAAGTGACACATATATTAAGGCACCTAGGTTAGTTACAATTTTATTTTTAATTTAAAAGATTATGCAACTCCCCAAGTATATTCTGATTCCAAAAAGTATGCATTACAACTTAGTAGTATTAGAATTTTTCTAGAATTAAATAAGGGCATAATAAGAAAAAAATTATTATCCATCTTTGATTTGTTAAAATGGACAAGTAAATTAAGAGAAATGTAAAAGAAAATATGGACAAGTAAATAGAAACAGAGAGAGTATTAATATTTTTTCACATATTTTTTTTGAGTAATAGGGAAGGGTGTGGGTGCTAGATGTTGGGGTGGGGGGGTGATAAAAAAATTAAAATAAATTAATTTTGATAGATACTTTTGGATAAAGGACAAGGGGCTGGTTTGGGGTTGGGGGGGGGGGGCGGTGATTAAAAAAACTTTTAAAATATTTTGTTTAATAGTTTTGGCCTAATCTATTAGTAATCCATTAAAGTTAGCATAATTTTTTTTTCAACATCTTGACTAGACAATGTTCATATTAGACACTTTATTTAGGGAATTGTTGTGTCATTTTGACACTTTTTGCTTACATGACTTAGTGAGTGTAAGACCATCTTCAACTCACTTCTATTTTACTCTCTATTCTCTTATATTTGGAGAGTAAAGTAAATAATGGACACTTCAACTCAACTCTATATCACTCTCTATTCTTCATAGTTAGAGAGGTGAATAGTAGTTTCTCCAAATTTGGAGAGCTACTATTCACACTCTCTATTTCATTTTTTGAATATTTTATTGTAATTATATTACTTTCTAATTAACATATTATTTTAAATATAATGTCATTAATTAAATATCTAATAAATGCACTTCATTTTAAATGTAATATAATATTTTTTTAAAAATATTATTTGATATATACACTTTCATCTCGAATTAATAGTATTTTAATTTTTTAAAAACTTTTGTCGATAATATATTTGACTTTATTATTAATTTTCACTAAAAAGAATACAAAAAAATTAAAATGATAAGATGAAAATTTAATTTAAAAATACAGCACAAAATATGATAATTTAATACAAGATAACAATACAATACATAACATAAGAATTTAAATGCAAGATAAAATATAATTCAATAAATAAGTAATAATTAATACATGATGAAACAAGAATCATGCCGAAAAGTGTTGAACATGTATTCAAAGTTTTACAATTTTTTTAGGACTGTCACGTTTTTGGAGAAAGGAAGTGTACAATGACTACATGCATTATACATCACAACATGATAATTGAGGATAAACATGATCTTAATGCACCAATTCATGATGTCGTAGAGGTTCCAACTATAACGATGAAATGGTGGTTGATGAAAATCTCCGATTCAAACGACTTCTAGCTAGACATAAAAAAAAATTAAAGACAAAAATTCTCATTCTAAACTCTGTAATGCATTAATAGAACATTTATGGGAGCAACGTAATAATTTCAAAAATTGAGTGATTATGTAATGTTTATGTAATTATATTTCACTTTAATTTGAATATGTCCATTAATTTGTATATTATATAATATTTTCTTGCAATTTATGTTATTTAAAATTTAGAATATAATTTTATTTTTAATAAAAAAATATAATCTTGTATCAGATGAAAATTAGTAAAGTAATTGTTGGGGAAAAAATAAAGAATTTATATGTTGAAATAAGAAAATAAGAATGAAATAGAAATAATAATATAATATTGAGGAAAGAGAAAAAAAATAGAATAAAATAGAGAATCAACTCTAAATTTTGAAAGTAAAATAGAGTGTAGGGTTGGAGATGCCCTTAATACACTCAGTGATTGCGCGTGAAAACCTATTTAGTTGACTTTTTCATTTTTTTCGTTCTTCCTTCCCATTTTCAGCCATCATTTTTTAAACTTAGACATCCAAAGATGGAAAACAAAGATAGCTATCGAAAACTAATAAAAAATGATGGGAATTATTTTAGAATTTTAGAACTAGACCTATTTCAAAATTTACTTAGTAAATTAAGTCATCAGATTCTTTCCCGAAATAATTTAATACTTACGTAGAAGTTAAACTTATCTTTTTTGTGAATCTAGTGATTAAGGTAAAAAAAGAAAAAGAAAATGACATTTGAATGACCTATTTCCAAGATATTATTGCAAGTATTTGGAGAAGAAACATTTGGATAAGTTGGGGGGTGATATATCTACAAATGGACTGGGATGCTTGGAGAAGAAGATGTGGGAGTGGGTGGAGTTCTAGGTGAATTTATTGGCTTTATTTTTTAAAAAAAAAAATTGGGCAAAAATTCATATGACATTGTTTGATTGATTGCTTTTTATTTTTACTAAAAAATTTATCGTTTAAAAATTATTTATGACAGAAATGACAAATTTCATTGTTTAATTAGTCACTTTATAAGTCATTCACGAGTGTAACACACACCTCATAATATGTTTGTTACTTGAGAAAAAATGGCAAAAGTATTCATTACCCCTCTGAACTTGAAGTTTTTTTATTCAGTGTACACCTTAACTTTATTTCGTTTTAGTTGCCCTCCTGAACTTGTTTATTCATCAAACATGTACACCTTTTTTGTCCGATCACTACAAGACACCTAGATAAATAGATAAATATAAGCCACCTGGATTAAAACTTCAGGACTAAATTCCAAACCTTTACATCGATAAAAACTTCTCGACGAAACTTGCTCTAAACATATCCCTAAGCTTTGCTCTAAACCTCTCACCGATTCTAAGAAGTGTAATCAACGACGAAGTTCAAAACTTTTGGCCAGTGCGATCGACGGATTAACGGGTAGATTTGGGTTAGTTGCAGTTCTGGAGTAAAGGCTTGCTAGATATCGTGAAGTGTTTGGTCGATTGATCGATTTTCTTTTGATCTTGTCTGAAATTGTTGCCAAGTAAGTGATTATCCACTCAATTTCATGAAGGCTTGATGTGTTATTGTTTGTTTACTTTACTTTTCATTCATATTTTGCCCTATTTTTCATTTAAGGTTACGCCATAATTTGACTATGGTTTCGCCATAGTTTTCAATTGAGTTTCCGATTAGGGGTATAATAGTTTTCAACTAGAACTTTCACTTAGTAAATGTATTATTATGAAATTGTTCACCTTATGCATGCATGAGTATTAGAGTTTCTGGTAACTAGTTTTAAAAAATTAAGGCTTTTTAGTAAAATTAAGGTTCTAAGTATTATGATTTCTGTTATTGTCAAATGGTGGGATACTTTGTAATTTTCATATGTATATCGTATGAGCTGCCTACTGTATGTTGTTGAGTAATATGACTACTAAGTACCAATTATTTTTTAGTTTCTTCTGTTTTGGTGTGTTGTATATGTTTTGGTGTTACTAAATATGTTTTGGTGTTACTAAATATGTTTTGGTGTTGTTGCCTATGTTTTATTGTTGTAACCTGCATTGAACAATATATTGATTGTTATTGTGGTTATAGGTTGACATTATGGCTACTAAGTACCTCAATTTAAGGTTCAAATTTTGGGGCATCTTGATAAGTGATGTAGGTCCAGTATATGTTGGGGGTACAACTGAATATGTAGAGAATGTGGATGAAGATCATTTATCAATTCAGATTATGATAAGTCTTTTGGGATTAGTAATTTAGGAAAAACATATGCATTTTCATCTCTAGGGGGTGATTTGGTGGAATTTGAAAAATGACATGGACATTTGTAGCCATTGCATTATTTATGCATGATGGGGACACGATAGATATTTATGTGTGTGATGACACTATTCTGGAGGATGTGGGTCCCAATGAAGGTAAAATTAGGCAATCTTTAAGTCAAGTGGTTGAGTCTTTTAATGCACATGGTGAATCTTTAATTGAACAACCAAAAAAAATCAGAT
The DNA here is from genome assembly GCA_027705065.1 of Solanum peruvianum. NCBI lineage: Eukaryota > Viridiplantae > Streptophyta > Magnoliopsida > Solanales > Solanaceae > Solanum > Solanum peruvianum. Next base: position 21,550 of record JAKWJD010000960.1, on the reverse strand, counting down.
CTAGGGTTAGGTTCCTCTTCTTCCTTCTCAGTTACTCAAAAAGTTGAGAATGATGGGATTGCAAGGGACCAACAAGAAAGTGATGATAATTATTCCCTTATATATTGGACTTATACTGAAGAAGAAGTTGAACCAAATGTCCAACAAGGAACTGAACCTTCCATTCAAGAAGAAGTTGAGCCAAGTGACAGAGGAAGACATAAATAGTGATTCTATCTGTTCTGACCAGTCTATTGACTATGAAATTGATGTGCATGAAGATTTGAGAATTGTTAAGGAAGATGTGAGAAAGCTTAGAGAAAGTAGGAGGAAAAAGAAGAAGGAAAAATCAAAAGGTTCTTTAGGTGAAGATGGACTTAATGAAGGGTATAAAGATATTGAAAAAGGAAAAAAAAAAAAATTCAACGTCAACTAACAGAGGATGAGTCATACTATGACAGTTTTTACTGTGATAGTTTTCAAAGTGATGAAGAAAAACCTATTTTTGATGATGAATTGAAGGAATGAGTTTAAGGGGGATAAAGAAGAGTAATAGGGTGATATATGATTCTTCTTGTGATATTGTAATATGGAAGTGTTATTTGATACTTGAAAGTGTAAAGAAACTTAGAGAGGAAGTTACAAAGTATGCTATGAAAAAGGAGTAGAGTTAGACAAGTATGCGAATGAGAGTATTAGAGTAAGAGTGAAGTGTAGAAGTGGTTTTTCATGGCTGTTGTATACAAGCAAGGAAGGGAGGAGTGAGAATTTTACAATCAAAACATACAATCCAAGGCATAAATGTACCAGGACCATTAATAATACTTTGTGTAATTCTAAGTTTTTATGTAAGAATCTGCAAGATAAGATTATTTCTCAACCTAGTATAAAAGAATGGAAAATACAAAAATTGGTGAGAAAATAGTTGAATGTTCATATAGGCAAGGCAGTTTGTTTAAAATCAAGAAAAATTATTTTAAAGAAAATTATGGGGAATCATGTGACAGTCCTGATAGCACTTGTGTTGTGAAGCTTCAAGATTCAAAATCAGAAAATGGAATGAAACAATTTCACTCTTTTTATATATGTTTTGATGCTATGAAAAAGAATTTCCAACAAGGATGCATGAGATGTATAGGGTTTGATGGGTGTTTTCCAAAAGGAATTTGTAAAGGTTAACTTTTGATAGTTGTTGCTAAGGATGTAAACAGCCAAATGTATCCAATAGCATGGGCAATAATTGATACTGAAAGCAAGTTGACATGAAATGGTTCACGACCATTTTGAAAGATGATCTTAATCTGGAGATAGTTTCCAGTTCACTATCATTAGTGATATGCAACAGGTAATTGGATATCTTTATTTTATTTAGCTTTAATTTAAATTGATCAAAATTTAACTATCTTGCCTTATTATTTTGTTTTGCAACTACGGGGACTAATTGCTGTTGTAGATGAACAATTTCCAAAATGTGAACCCAAAATGTGTGCTAGACGCATATTAGCAAGTTGGTCACAAAACTTCAGAGGCATAGAGAGAAGGAAGAAATTTTGGGCTTGTATTAGATCAACAATTGAGGCACAATTTAAGTACAATATAAAAGTCTTATCCAAGCTGGGAACAGATATTGTTGATTCCCTTATCAAACTCAACAAGCATACATGGTGCAAGCTTTACTCCAAACATTTTCAAAGTGTGATAGTATAGATAACAACATGACAGAGAGTTTCAATTCTTGGATATTGGGACCTAGGAACAAGACTATTGTAACTATGTCGAAAGAAATTAGAGTTAAGGGTATGAGTAGGGTGAGTAAGTCAAGAGCATTTGCTGAAACATGGACAGACGGAATATCTCAAATGGCAATGATGATATTCAATATCAATGTAACAAGATCAATGCAGTGCAGCATTTAATGGAATGATGATGTTGGATTTGAAGTGTTAAAAGCAATTTTTAGCTGGTATAGAAAAGAGACATATGTGATGACATATTCTCATTTCATTCAATCAGTCCCAAACATAAAATGTGGCCTGAAAGCAGAAACTCAATAATTGAACCACTTGAGGCAAGACAAATATTTGGTAAGCCACCAAAGAATAGGATAAGAGAAATGTGAAGTGAGAAATGCTGAAAAGTTTCCAAGAATGGAGACAGTAATGACATGTTCTATTTGCAAAGGATCAAATCATAACAAGGGGAATTGTCCAAAAAATATTAAAACTAAGTTTACACCAACACCCACTCAATAGGTACATTCATATTGATTTGCTTTTATAAATTATGTTAGGTTACTTATTAATTTAATCTCTTGTTATATTCTTTTTTCACTCACATTAGTCCACCACTGTGAAAAAGAGGGGTAGAGTCACTATGAAAGAGCAAGCACCAGTAAGACTGATACAAGCAACAGCAACACTGGTACAAAAAGAGGTGCAGGAAGTGGTTACAAGAAGAGACTAAAAGTTGTTGGATAAGGTGCATTTGTTGTTGATACTGGATATACGTGTATTATTGTATGTGTCTTATAAAACTGTCAAAATTATATTTGCCTTTTAAATGTGAGTCCCAAAATAACTATGTAGTTAATATTGCAGCAAAGATTGTCTAGCAGTAAGAGGGTTAATATTGATGTGGTGATTTCTGCGCATGTGATAGGTGATATTGGTTTTAAACTTACCAAGGAACTGAAGTGTAAAGGCAAACAGGTCATGACTCAAAAAGAACTTCAAGTCCAAAGTGTTATACGTCGTATTCAAACCAGATCAAAAGTTGTTGGCATTCAAACAAGGACACAAGCCAAGGGAAAATCACCCTTAAAGAAAACTTCTTAGTTGTGTGGTTGTAACAACCAAATTTAAATTAGTGTCTGTTTTTATTTTGGTATTTGTGTGGTTGTTCAACCAAACTTAAAATAGTGAATATTTTGTCTTTTGGTGCTTGTGTGGTTGTTCAATCAAACTTAAAATAGTGATTGTAATTTTACGTTTTGGTGCTTGTGTGGTTGTTCAACAAACCTTAAAGTAGTGATCATTTTTTGTTTTGGTGGTTAACTTAAGTCATTGTGGTTGTTGGTTGAAATAATGAAACACTGTGATGTTTCTGTTTGATGATCAAGAAAGCACTAGTTATGTTATGCATTTATGTTAGGTTGCCGTCATGTTATTATCTTGTGTTATCATATTACCTATTACATGTGATTGTAGTTTTATGGAAAAGGACTAGTAACTGAACATACACAAAGACATATGTATAGAGCTTTAATCAGCAAAAACATACATCACTAAAACATCAAACCAAACTAATCTATAAAATGAGAACCCTAGAACCAAATGATCTTTGTCTTAATAACAATTGCATTTACACAAAAAAAAAATCAATGACACACCAAAAAAGAAAGATATCACATTACATATCAAACTAATGCCCAAAATCAGTTTCAACATCCATCTACACTTCAATTGTTCTTCTTGTTTGTTAGTCTTCTTCAACAAACCCAAAATCACAATATTCGCGTGGGTCAGAAATTCAGGACCATAACAATCGAAAAACTCAAAAAAAATTCGAATGAGAACTGTATTTCACAAAATCAAAGCTAAAAGATTGCATAATACGAACTTGACAAATAAAAACCAAAAAAATGAGTAACAATAATACCCCATAGTGTCTACAACCGAGAAATCTACTTTCAGAATTGTAATTTGTCCATGAAATTTTCAGAATTGGATAAGCCCAAATAAACAAACAAGTCTCCTATTATAAATCATAAATTTAGCAATAGCAATTAAAATAAAATAAAAAGTGAGAAAAATTTCTAAAATTTTAAAAGGGAGAAGGGACTAGGAAGAATAATAGTTAGAGAATAAAGAGAGAAAAAACCTTAAAATAAGTCTAATATTAAGAAAAACATATTTTTTACGTATATTACTGTTGGAGCTTTATGATGTGGCAAAAAATCGCTCTTCCACGCGCCTTGTAGAGTGTTATTCTATGTCAGGCAGACAAAAAGGTGTATGTGACAAATAAATAAACAAATTCAAGGGGTAATTAAAACGAAATAAAATTTAAGTGTACACTAAATAAGCTTCAAATTCAAAAAAAAATAATAAATATTTTATCAAAATGACACAACAGTATTCTATATGAGAAAAGTAATAAATATTTTATCAAAATGACACAACAGTATTCTACGTGAAATGTCTAAGAGTAAGTGATCTATTTGAATTCTAGCCACCAAGCCCAAAAGATAACCAAGTGATCTTCTTTCTTCTGAAAGTACGAGTTAGATATTCCCAACTTAAAAACTTTAACATAATCTAGGAGTGAGATTCCACCTCCGATCCATTAATTACAAATATTAATTGAATCATATATCTCTTAGACGTAGGTCATTTTCTTCCCTACAAATTATTAAAAAAGAGTAGATCATTTCCTCATATTTTGTTCCTCTATATGACTTTATTACTGAGTTTTAATTAAGTTTTCCTCTCTTCTGAAAATCCAAACAATTTTTTTTCTTATAAATCTCGACATGTTCCTTAAACTAATTATGTCTCATGCATTAAAAATGTTAGATACTTTTCTGAAAACGACATATACATCCTCTTCTTTTTAACTCCTTTACTAAGTATTTATTTATAATATAAGGAAAAAGGTTATTAATATTGAAAACAAAGTGTAAAAGATAATGAGGCAAATGAGCCCTCCTAGCTACGACCTACACACACAAGCAAAATTGAGTAATTTGTCCTCCTTAATACAATATATATATATATATTATCTATATATATATATATATATATATATAATATATATATATATACTAGATGGGGAAGGCCCGTGGCAAGCACGGGCCCAATAGTCAAAATATCAGAATCATTGATGATAGTTGTCACAGAAGATAAGATAATGTGATATGTTATATCGTATTAGAGATGTTCAAAATATATGTACAACTGATATTGGACATCAAGATGATCCATATTAACTAAGGTAATAAAATCAAAATATTTTTTTGACATATGAGATCAACATGTGGATGCTGCTGTTCATTTTCAGTTGCTGATCTTCTTCATCATTCCCAAAACCATAGCATAGGGAGTTGTTAGGGGTTCCTGAGAAAATTGTTAGTGTTAGTAAATTTAGAAAGTTAGAGTTGTTAATGACAAAAGTGAAACCATTCAAAAAGTATATATGACAAAAAATGTGGAATATAATATTACCAGCGAAGCTAAATAACGAAGGCTTCACAAAAAGTTAACTGATTCATTTCCTGGACAAAAAGTTAACTGATTCATTTCATTCTCCCTATTGACCAAACTTGAATCGACTGAGAATCCAAAAACTTCATTAAGCAAAAGTCACAAAATCAAGTGAGGAAGTTCCTGTAATTAGAGAAATCAAGGTATGTTAAAAAGTGAAAATACAATATTTAAATTCATATCAGTTGGATGTTGTCATTGTCCTGTATTTAAATAGGCAATAACACATGAGATAATTGGCAGAATTTGAGAAAACTCATTGTACAACAGAGGATTGCTTCAGATCCTCAGTATTTAGGGGTGAGAAATTCATATTTTCCAGTGAGGTAAGCAGGTTCAGTGAAAGTATACCAAGATGCTCATGTAAGTTATAATGTAAAGTTCGCAGAAATTAAACTGGAAAATGGTACAATTTTCAACACAATAAATGTTGGGAAGATATATGTTATGCTATTGCAGAAGCTCATCACTTGATTTACATTGTTGGGTGGTCTGTTTTTTCATAAGATTAAACTATAATTATTCAGAATTCTGAAGGCATATCAAAAACAAAGATGCAAACAGAGGCATGGTATACCTGATTTTTGGAAAAAATGCAGCAGTTGGTTAACTTAAAAGTGCAGCAAAGTTTAGCCAAATACATAGGCAAACCATTGGCTCAAATATAGCCAAAAGTGTAGCAAGATTTAGCTCGACACATAGCAACAATAGACAGAAATTTGATCAGAAGTGTAACAAATAGTTTAGTCTAAAATTCAGCAGCAATACGATACAAAATCAGCAACCCATGGTCTAAAATACATCAAAAAAATGGAGCAGAGAAAGATTAAAATGCAACAATGATTCAACCTCATTAAATTTCAAATACTTGTAAATGTTTTGAACTGTTAATCATTGTGATTTATAGTTTGATTTTGAATAATAAATGTGATAATCAGATGTAGACTGACCTTTTACAGTTTTTTTGTTGGTATGGGTGGTTCAAATTTCAGAGTTGCATTTGAAGAACCAGCTGCAGTAGTTGTTTCTGTCACCTCCATCTCACTTATCTCCAAAGGTCTTACCTTTTTGGAATTCCTATCAATAGTGGTTGGTGGAGTATGTTGCTTTTCCATGTAGGAAACAATGGAGTAAGTTGCTTGTGTGTTGTTTGAGGTACCCCAAGATGACTTCCTTAGCTGAATTTGATATAGTTTGTTGGACAACATCTCATGGACATGATTAATATGCAAGGATTGCTTCTGTAAATGTAAAGAGTGAGAAGAAACTCTTTGTGACAATAGATGTGTTGGCTGGAATAAGAGATCACCTTAGCACAGGTTATGTCAAATATGTCTTCCGCTGTCATGGAGAGTAGTTTTTCTCCCAATTCAGCAGAGATAGATGCTGTGACTGTAGCATTACCGTCAGTAAGATCAATTTGAAAGATACACCTGAAATCATGATAAGTTAAAAATATGAGTGTTTCTTACTTTTCCTTTTTCTGACTATTTGAGATTTGATTTAATGTGCTTTTTTCTTTTATTATTATAGGGACAATTTATGATTCTTTCTTAATACATATCAATAATGTTTGGTTGTTATGTGTGATCTATTAATTTTAGAGGTTGAAGGACAGCCTTCTACCAAAACCGTTTTCGATTTTGGCACTTACATAGTTAAAGTAAACTTAATGCTTCTGTATATGTATAGGTATTATATTATTTTTTCAAACATATAATTGTACTAAATGAAGATATCTTAAAGTAAAACTATTTACAACTACTAAGCAACTAATGTAAAGTCAATTTGGTATAACTTGTCACTATTTTCTGTTAAAAATGATACACATCAGTGAACATTGCCATATATACGGGTTATCAATAGCACATAATATGTATTCTTAAGTAGATATATCAATTGAACAAAGACGAAGGAGAAGGAGAAATACCGAGGAAGTAATGTTGTTTTCCGATTGCATTTTGGACAATGAAATCCTTTCTATCTTTTGTGCGCTTCTTTTGTTTGTATCCTGAGCATTCAAGTACACAAAACTCTTGCAATTCATCTGATATGGCCATTTCTGCTTCAACATAGAAGAGTCCATCTGTTGGGAAATATATATATACATATACATACATGTTGAGTTACTGATGAATAAATAAAATTTGTTTTATTATTTAATAAATATGCAAACTCTTAATTATCAGCTTGAAGTATGACTTACAGAAGTTGGTGATGAAATTTGATTCTTGCAGCAGCTATGTCTGAAGCTAGGCGCAGTGCACTATCTCACAGCGCCCAATGCTGCTGAAATTTGGCATCAGCCTGAATTAATGGTTCAATATATATTGCACAGGAGAGTACACACATGGGATCTAAAAAGGCTAAAGTTTCAGATTTAATATATATGAACGGCTCATTTAGGAAATTGCTTGAATAGCTTATCATTCAATATCCACAGTGATCAACCAACATATTACAGCACAACTTCACCCAAAACGGGGGGAGGGGGCAAAGTTACCACGATTGAGCTGAAGTGTGCATATACGAAATAGCTGTTAAGCTACGATTTTTATGGAAATTGGCTACTGAAACCACAGGTACATGGTAAGTCTCCAACTTATTTATTTTATTCCCTACTTGACTGTGCACAACTAAAGATGATTAAACGTTTCAACTTCAAGATAGAGGCGTTGCCGCTCAAGAAGTTGATAATGCAGAGGACATATCAGCATGCCCTCCCATCATCCTCTCTGCCTTTTCTCCCCGTTCACCTGTTCCAGCGTACCATAGAATCATTACAAGGGACAAGTTCAAACCTCTATGAAGGATATGAAATTTAAATGATTAATCAACCTACGGAGACTATCTAACTTATAAATACAAATGGAGTATCATTAAGCAAAACATTCTACTTACCAGTGCGAACTCTTATAACATCGGAGATGGGAGTCACTGCCAAAGTTTTTAAAAAAAACAGCATCAACAATTCAGTACATTTTGTAATATTTTCATAAAGACAATAATGTCTAGCACATCAAGGTTCCGAGAATATTCAATTGGAATATGAAAAACTAATGATATCCCAATAGATGGCCCAACTTTAACAGCCACTTTGAAACTTCAGGGTCTCTTTCACTCGTTTAAGATTTTCTTTGCAAGGAAAAACATGTCATGTTTAAACGTTAGCAAGATCAAAACTATGTAATGTGATTTACCTAAGAGATTCCTTGCAAAATAGAGGCTTGGCCAAAAGTAAAGGATCCCTCCCAAACACATACATGTGAACTAATTACCACTGGAAACTGTGTTTTATGCTCTTCAATAAATTTCTTCTGAATAGATACCTGTATCTTTTTTAGTTTTAATACTAAAGAAAAAAATATGTCCGTTAACAAACCACTTGCTAATACAATATGGCCATTAACTTGAGCACACAATAAGCTCTTGTAGCATCAGACAACCTGTGTGATGATCCACTCCAGGCTTGGCTCGACATTTTGGTAGAATAAATGAAATTAAGATCAAAGATAGGCTTCTAACATGAGAAACATACTCACAAAATAAAAGGCCTTGAGAGGAAAACATAGAAGAGTGTGTGTGTGTCGATAAATCATAAATGTATGTATCTTTATAAGCTAGAAACTGGAATCATGTTTTCTCACAAGACGTTTAAATATTTAAGAAAATAAGCATCAAAGCAAAGGAGAGCTCAACAAATTTGGGCTTCAATTAAACTATTGTGAACAATGTCACTGATGGATTTCCTTGTCTGATAAAATAGAAGGTAAAAAGATCAAAAGTTTGAAATTCCTACAGCTTTTTATCTTATTTTAAAATTTTGGGATAGTATCTCTATTTGTTTCTTCTCGTATACATATATGGATTGTCATTGCAAGCACGTATTAAAAGGCTTGCTGGCATTGGTTTTCCCACTTCATGTGCAACACACTTAGATTACTCAGGCAAACATTTGCTTGGAAACAACACAGTAAATTAAAGATTAATAGATTATGATTTATGTGTTACACCTTACCCTGTACAGAAGATATGTCATGAATCATCATATGAAAATATACAGCATACTCATTGAGGAAACATTAACTGAATGGTTCAAGCTTGGTTAGAGATATTACATCAAAAACTCCAAGATCATGAAGAGAAAAACTTACAGAATATCTTTCCATCACCTATTTCACACAGTTCTTGCCTCTTCAATTATCTTGGCAATGACTCCTTCAACCTAATAAGACAGCATTACAGGTTATATCAGAACTAACATCTAAAAAGCACAATCATATCGCAAGGAGCACCACTTAGATAAAACTTCTATATACATAGGATAAATAAATGACACTTTAACCATATACTTCTATAATCATATACTTCTAACACATATGATTTTAAATGATAGCTCACAGAAAGCTTGGTCAAGGCCTATTAAATTCAAAACCTGGTCTTTGCTGACAACAATTTCCATTTTAACTTTTGCAACAAACGTGTCTTCAGAGAATTCAGAGCCTGGAAGCAGCAGATAACTTCAAAACCCAGGGAAGAATCTCTTTTTAATCGAGAAATATTCAAGACAATGTAAATAAACACTTAAAATTGATGAATATTTCCATACCAGCTTGCCTCTCAGTCAAGCCACCTTGGGCGCCAAAACCACGAACATCCGAAACAGTGACACCACGAATGCCCATTTTCATAGTAGTGCCTTCATAATTCAGAAAACATGAGTAAATAATGGAGCCTTTTAGCTTCAAACATTAGATGTTTTGAAATATCTACAGAAAATGGCTCCCTTCAATCTAGTTGTGAAATGGAGTTCAATAGTCATCACAGAATCTGGGCTTCACTTCACCATATTGTTAAATGTTGTAGTGTTTCAGGAGGAATATTTTTTTTTCTTTTGTATGAATGTGTGTGGATGACGCCTGGGGAGTTTTACCTCATTTCACTCCAACTCTAAATTCAATATATCGAACCCCTTAGTGTGCCTTCCGTGCTAGATATTATTAGGACATCCTGATCTAAAGTCCGTTTACCCTCAAACTTTTTTCAACTTATCCATGACAATACTTCTTAGTATCAAAAAATAAGAAATTGTTTCTGAAAGCTTAATAGCAACTCAATACTACGACAAATTGACTTATATCTGTGGCTGAATAATTTTTCTAACTTTTCATCCATTTTGATGAAATTTGTCATTTTTTATAAGACACTTGCAGAAGTTGAGCTATTCGAATAAGAGTTTTTGTGAATTGTTCTGTATGACCTAAATTTCAAAGTTTAAATGCCAGCTTTTGATGTGATGTACAGGAGTTGAGGCGAAGAGTCTTTTCCGAGGTAAACAATATTAAAATGTAACCAAAACTGTCATGCACAAATGTAACCTCTATAGAGAAACAATCTGTATGCAATCTAATGAATGAGTAATGAATAAATTCAAAAAACCGAAAAGATTGTAGGGGTGGAGAACTTTATGATCCATGAGAAAGATGAAATTATATTGCAAGAGCATATGCATATCCTATATGGTCTTTTGTTTTTATCTTGCTTCGAATGTTATTTCAAATGAAATGTAACTATCATTCGAGGGAATAGTAAGACAATAAAAAAGATTTTCCCATTCAATGTCATTTGGTAATGATGATGATGAATCATGGAAGTAACTTCACGGTTGAACAGTATGTCAGGCTTTGTTGTTAAGACATAGTGCGAGTTCATTACTTTATCCTCTCCTCGGTTCAGTGCAAAATGTACTGAGGTTGTTGATACAAAAAAATCTTAAACTATAAATCAATTTTTAATGTATAAAAAAACTCTAAAATGAAGTTACTGCTACTTTTAAATTGTTCACATAAACATATTTTGTCAACAGCAATGTCATACCAAGTAAATAATATAATGAAAACACACATGGCCAGTACAATCACAAAATCGATGAATTAGAGTAACCTACTTTCACCAGCCAATAACTTATCATAATAAGCATCAACATCATTCCCAAACACAAAAGAAGACCCATCCCAGTTATAACAACACGCTTTTCGGGGTCTTTTTCCCTTGTTGGGGCTGAAACTGTAGTGGATGAAGCTGAGATAAAAGGGGTTCTTTTGGGTCTCAATGGCTTTACATTGGTGAATTGGGGTATGGTTTTGAGAAATGGGTCGACCGGAGATGGCCGGAGAGATGAAGATTGGATAGCTTGCATGGTTGCCGGCGGAGAAGGAAAGATGTAGTCGGTGGAGTTTCGGTGACAACAATGTGGATGCATGGGAAAGGCTTAAAACTACTGACAAATGTTCTATGAAATCACAATATATATATATATATATATATATATATATATATATATATATATATATATATATATATATAATATATATATATATATATCCTTATTTAGAAGAGGGAGTATAAAATTGTCTGATTTTCATCACATTAACACTTTTAAGTGTAAAAATTGAAACTTTAGGAACTCAAACAAAGAAATAGCAAACCCAGATGTTAAAATTCTCTGAACTTTATCATATTAATAGTTTTAAGTGCAAAAATTGAAAATTTGAGAACCAAAGAAGAAAAAAAACGAAACCCAGATGAGAAAAATCTCTAGCACATTTACAGAATTAAAAGCAAAAACTGAAAAAATGGAGAGAAAAAGAGTAATGGGTACCTCTAGGTTGTTGTTGTTCATATGAAGATGAAGAAGAGAAGAGAACCATGAATTACAGCTGAAGAAGTGAAAGCCAAAGCGATTTTCTCAAATCTCAAACAACAAATCTTCAATCCCAAATATATAAACACAACTACTTGTCGCCCTACCAATATTTGTTGAAGTATTCAAATTTCAAGAGCAGAAACAAAACACACCAAAATAGTCTCATGGCTACAAGAATCAAATCTGATGCTGCATGCAAGAACAAAACAATAATTTGATGAAATTTAAGCTCAAAAAGATTGTTACCTCAGTTGTATTCTACAACTCTTCTTCTCTGTAATTTCTGACCACTATGCGATAAAACCTGTAATTTGTATTATCTGGACAGCAACATTGAAGCCAAATTTGAGGAAAAATGGAGATTAATGGAGAGGAATTGTGGAGGAGAAATCAATGTAGAAGCAAATGTGGAGAGTAAAGTAGATAGACAATAAATGTACAGATGTAAAAAGTACAGCCAAACTACAAATCTCCTAATTTAATGGTAAAATTACATAATTATCCCTGTTAAATAAAATAAAATATATATTATATATTTAAAGTACAATTTGAGTAGCTTTGGGAACAGCTTTTTAAAGCAATATTTTTTGTCCTTAAAGCTGTGTTAGTCATATTTAAAGTACAATTTAAATATATATTTAAAGTACAATTTGAGTAGCTTTGGGAACAGCTTTTTAAAGCTGTGTTAGTCATATTTAAAGTACAATTTAAATATATATTTAAAGTACAATTTAAGTAGCTTTGGGAACAGCTTTTTAAAGTTGTGTTAGTCCTTTCAACTCCCTCTTCTAAATAAGGGAGATATATATATATATATACTAGGAGAGCATGACCCGTGCTCAAGCACGGGCTTAACATTTTACACTTTCAAAATACACAATTGAAAGTCCTCGCCCATTTATTCTACTAAACTCCAAAGAATTCTAAGTGCAATTGGAGAATAATATTTTCTTCTTCAAACCTTATATACCCTTCTTCTATATATTTTGGCTTCTTCCAAATATTTCTTTTGGGTCTTCAAGTGTGCTCTGAGTCAACAATAATAACATGCATGTAAAATCCTGTAAAAGAAAAGGCCAAGTATATATACATCAAACCTCAGAAAATGATTTCACTGATAAAACAAATTAAAAAAAAAAACAAATTCAAATAATAGCATATTCATCATCAACCCAATCAACTTTGAAAAGTGACCTAAAATTTCATCAGAAGGAGAAAAATAAAGAAAATAGTCAAACAAAGAGATAAAAATACCTCAGTAGAAGCAACGAAGAAATGAAAACGAAAAAATACTAATTAGGAATGAATATAAATCGGAAGGAAGGAAAATTAACGTCAATTTCATCACACACAATATTTTCCTTGCTTAAACTCAAGCCTAAAGGGAGAATATATAAACAAAAGTTTTAATTGCAACGACTAATTGAGTGAAAATTGAAATTGTTGCTTCACTGTTGATCTTCCCTCATTTAACTTCTAATTTTAGCAAACATTTAATTTATCTAAAGAAAATACAATGGAATATCATTAAATAGGAAGGGTGAAGTTAAACTATGCGTTTCCATCTCATTAGTTATGTCAAGTACTAGTTACGAATAGAACTAAATTATACATTTAAAAATGTTAATAGCTTTTTTTTTTGTTACCATTGAAAGCAGAGTTAGTTTTCTTGAGAGTGAAGTTTTATATTTGATATTTTAACTACAATTCTGATATTCCATAATATCTGTGGGTATATATATAGCATTTTGATCTATTAAATTATCTCAGAATATTTTTTTGCATGTCTAAAGAATTCTCTAACTTATATTTTGCTATAAACCTCCTATTTAATCAGGTTCTTGCAAACTTGTTCCAGATGAAAAATTAATAAGAAGTAACAAAGTATCTCATCTTTGGAAAGTTCATATATCTTGTTAAAAAAATCTAAAAATTCTCCCCAGTTTCACCAGAAACTTAGTAAAGTAATTTTCAAATATCTTAAAACAAATATAATGCAAGAAAGGTAATGTATACATTGCAGACGTTGCAGACTTGTATATACAAGTTCAACAATTAAAAATAGAGAAATCTGGTGTATTCATGACATGTACAACATATTGTAGACTTTGAATATAATTGTTCAAAAGAAAATAACTTTGGTGTATAAATTAAAATTGGCGTGTTCGTCTTATCCTTGTTTTCTTATATAATATTTTTTTTGACAGATCCACATGTGATTATTGCTCACATTTCTTCTTATTCACCAAAAAAAGATAGTCAAGAAGAACACGAAGGGGAAAAACAATTTAAAAACTTACCTGAGCAAATAAACCAAATTAGAAACATCAAAATATAATGTGAGAGAAACTTGATTTAAGAATATTATGGTGATGTAAATAAATTAGTAGTTTGTGAAAATCATGAGCAAATTAGACAGTTTAACATGCATGAAGAAATTTCAACAAAAGCTATCCAAAAATTCGACAAAATTAACACATCTTCGCTAAAGTCGCAATAGAAACAATGGAATACATTAAACCTTTAGAATATTCACAAGAGTGAAATGCAGTATAGCCAAGAATAAATTGAAACCCAAATTAAAAGAAAACCAAATAAACTATCATATGGGACAAAGTAAAGCAAAACAGAGGGTTTAAAATAGTTCAACTTTTACAACACAAAACATAATTTTATAGTTGTGTCCATACATCCTCTGCTTAACTTATACTAAAAAAAAAAGAGATAGAAGATATGATGGTAGAATAACGAAGAAGAAATAGAAGTGCGAAGAATTGAAAAGAACTGTAAGCAAGGAAGAGAAAGTACAATTTTTTTATGGTATGTACACGTGGTTTGGAAATAAAATATACAACACACACGTGATGAGCCAAACATGTTGTACAATTCATACAACATCTTGTACAATTAAATATTGCAGCGTTCCTCCCTCTACTTGTTGGCTTCTAATATAGAGTAATATATATATATGCAATTAATTGGTTAATTAGCACTAGATCTTCACATGTCTTCTAAGTTAGGTAAGGCATAATGTGTGGATTATGAACTTCTTATAACATTTTGAAATTGAATTTATGTCTTTAATGTGGAGGAGTATTCAAGATTTTAAAATGATGAATGCATTATGATAAAAAAATATATTTAATCAGTTTTGACATTTAGGTTTTAATTATCGAAACAATTAAAATTTAATTATAGTATCAAAATTAAAATGCTTAACTAATATTTTTGAAAAAAATTAAAAGTGTAATTAATAACCATTTAGAGAGATTTACAAAATTTTAGAAAGGAAAATAAAACAAGATAAATATAAAAGTCAAATTTTTAACCTCACCGCGAGGTGAATTAATGAATCATAGTTGCATTACACAATACTTTGAGTGTGGATTCACATATTTAAATTTAACAAAAAAAAATATAACACTACTATATATGATTTCGAAAGAAAAATATAGATTCACGTGAATCCAGTGATCCCTCAACGTACGCCTTTGCTCTACAGACATAGTTCTGTAATAATTAAGTGCCATAACTTATTATATTCTTAAAATTGTAAGCATAACTTGTATTGTATTATAATACGAAACTATTAACTTTTATCACATCACCATGAACTGACTAGACAAGCGAACAAAACGCATTAAATATTTTAAGGAAAAATTACTGAATTATACGTTCTTTCCTTTATTTTCAATATCCCTTCCATTTCTAAAACCTCTAAAATTTCTTATTTCTTTAATGCATTCAAATTACATATTATATATTTGAGCTAGTTTTTAATGTATCTGAGTATATATAATGTATCCGATTTATGTTATAATGTATTTGAGATACTTTTTAATATAATGTATCTGAGCTACATATTATGTATCCGATTTGTGTTAGTTTTTAAGAAATTAATGTAATTATAAACTAAAGAGAGATAGATTGTAATTTCATATTAAAGTTATGTAATTCTTAAGATATATCCATATTTTAGTGGGTCAAACCGTCAAAGCATTGGGACAATATGTCTTTCATATTGGGCTGGATAAATCTGTGTTCTTGGTTAGTTTTGGTTAGAGGTGTCAAATGAGCGGGTTGGGTTGAAATTGGAAATATTAAAATGAGTTGAAATAAAATTCGGATTGTGTCTTGACCCGCTCAAATTTACTTTGGGCTCAAATGAGCTAAAAAATGGGTTGGGTCTTGACGTTCTCAATTTGACCCGATTAATCTCAATAATTTAACATATCGATATTTAGATTTTATAATTACAATTTGAATTTCAATTGATTTTTTTTTTAAAAAAAAGTAAAAAATAGATAGATAAATCTTAAAGGATGTTAAATAGTTACTGATTCATACCTTAAATATACGAACATATCTTAGTAAAAAGTTTTAGAACATATTAAAATTTGAGATTCAATTGGGCTCAATTGAGGATTCTCTTCAAATAAGTTAGGTTTAGATGTGTTGAGATTAAACCCAATTCAAATTATCTTGAGCCCAACCCTTAAAATTCTGAACTGGTTAGACGGATTACCTATGTTTAGATTCATTTTTTACACCCTAATTTTAATTATAGATATTTTAAATAGATTTAATTTTTATCTTTAAATATTCATTTGATTATAACATTTAATTAGATTTTACAATCTAAATCTTTAAATATTTTCAAATTTTCACTTACAAAACATTTTTTTTTAAAAAACAAGTGAAATACATATTTTAAAAACTCAAATTTTCACTTACAAAACATTTTTTAAAAAAAAACAAGTGAAATACATATTTTAAAAACTCAAATTTTCACATAGCAACATCAAATCCATAGCCAAACAACACATCAAGATCTGATGTCAATCGAATAATTTTATCTCGTAACTTGATTAAGTGAATAAAAAAAGATTAAAACAAAAACATATTTGAACAACGTATTTGACCATAATATAATATATGTGATTAAAATATATTAGCAAAACTACAAAAGACAAGAATATATTTTGACCTTTTCCATTTTAAAAAAGGAAAATACTAACTTAGACAAAATGTAGAAAGGGGCAAAGGATCAACAAAAAAATTCAGAATGATGAGCTGGAAAATTAGGTTCGCGTTTAGCAGATTCCAAAAAGAGAAATAAATGCTTTAGGAATATTCAATAGGCTATTATTTCTCAAAAAACACATGAATTGTCATCACACTCCAAAAGGCATAATTTTTTTACCAATATTGATTAAATTCTTCAAATATACATATTAAATCATAACTAATAAAGCGATATTTTTAAAAATTCAGAGATTTAGATTTGACACATGTTATATTTGTCTGTCATGTCAACATCATCTGATCAAAACCAAATTCTAGTTGTATTAAATTATTAGTTAGTCAAATGTATGTACCACACTTCTATACTGATGATTGTATCTTCATTATTTAATGAAAATAATAATTGTGACGTAGGATGAAAAGGAACCGATTTGATAAAGAAGTAAATTTTCCATATATTTGATGAATCTTTTAAGCATAACAAGGAATTTGATTAAACTAATAAATTAAATAAAAATCTAAAAAGGATAAAAGTATCCTTTTCAAGTCCTAGGAGAAATAATTGCTCAACTATTTATCTATTGCTGTTTTATGATTCTACTACCCACCACTGATCACTCACTCCCTCACCCACCAACCAACCATTCATCGCTGGCCCTGATCAAGCACGAACAGAGCTACAAGACAGACACATCAACAAGAAAGCAGCTTGTTCAACATCATCAAGCTCACTCCAGTGAATTGGAATTGCATCAGCATTCTTCACTGCACATATTTTCTTCTTCCTTTTCTTGTCCACATTGCTGCTGCTAGCAGAATCAGCAGACGATTTCTTCGTCTTTTTCTCATCCTTTTTCAACCCGAGCAGATCTCTCTTCTTCTTCCTGCTCCTGATCCCACAAGCATTGCACAACGACTGCATTTTGAAACAAATCATCGTCCGATCAACATTAGATTAATCACAACATTTTCGAAAATAAAATTAATTGATCATGTAAATTTACCTTAGGACCCGCAGGACCACTACGCCAAAGAGGCGTTTTCATAGCACCACAATTCACACAATTTTTCATCTCAATTTCAGATGAAATCACTTCAGGAGTTTTCATCTTGATTTCAGAGGAAATCACTTCAGGAGTTTTCATCTGGATTTCAGAGGAAATCACTTCAGGAGCTTTCGCTTTGATTTCAGGTGAAATCATCATTTCAGCAGCTTTCACTTCGATTTCAGATGAAATCTTCACTTCTGGAGTTGACATCTCCGTTGCCTCAGATCCAATCACCTAAAATCAAAACAATCAAATAAAATCAAAACAGAGTAAAACAAAAACAAGCATGATCAATTTGATCAAATCAAAGTTAAAATGATGAATGTTGATCACTCACCTTATCAGTTAGATCCATCTGAATCAAAGGAAGCAAAAACAGAGAAATGATCAAAGTATTAAACCGACTGCGGTAAGAGAACCGACAGAAGAAGTGGGTGATCAGGATAGAAAATGGTGCTCTCTTATAAAGGCATTGCCGAAAACCCTAAGCGCGAGGATCTACTAAAATGACTTCTCCACCCTTTCATTACAAATATTTTCATCAGCCCGCCAAAACTTAAGTGCTATTGTACCCTTACTTATAAATAGGGGTAATTTCGGAATATGGAGATATGCTATTCACTTGCCCATTTGCCGCCTTCACGCCAACTCACAGCCCCCAAAAAACGTTACAAAACAATTTACACAATCTTTAATGAACATATTTCTATCATAAAAAATAATTACTTTTTATTATTTTTGTATTAAATAATTATAAGTACAATTCATGTGAAATCATTGTACTTTGACTTTCTTTCTCATGATTAAAATAATAAGACAATACTAAGATTTAATACAAAATGTTTTTTCTCTCACTAGAATAATGGAAAATTAAATTTAATTAGATATAAATTTGGTTTACATTCTTTAATTATTTATAAAATACAAAATATTTATTAAAAATGTCTCATTAAATTATGATACTTTGAATATATTGTTTTCTAATCTCTTTTGGTTGATTTTTTGTGACCATAAGAGAAAAAAAAAAGATAAATATTACATGATATGCATGATCCTAGCTGTATAGAAAATATTTTGACTTGTTTGTTAAGATTAAAATAAGAAAACAATATCAAGATTTAGTAAAAAGAGCTTTTTTCCTCATTAGAATAAAGGAGAATTAAATTTAATTAGATGTAAATGTGGTCCCTTTTTTACTTTCTTTTTAGTTATTTATTAGTTGTATTAATTAAAAGAATCTCATTAAATTTTGATATTTTGAATAAATCTCTTTTTGTTGATTTTCGTGACCATAAATATATAGTAAAATATGCATGATCCTACCTGTATAGAAATTAATTTTGATTTTTTTGTCAAGATTAAAATAATAAGGCAATATTAAATTTAGTACAAAGTGTTCTCTTTCTCATAGAATAATGGAAAATTAAATTTAATTAGATATAAATGTGGTTTCTTTTTTACTTTCTTTTTAATTATTTACAAAATGTTTTAATAAAAATGTCTCATTAAATTCTGATATTCTAAATATATTGTTTTCTTTAATCTCTTTTGATTGATTTTTTGTGACCATAAGAAAAAAAATAATATATATATATATATATATATATATATATATATATATATATATATATATATATATATATATATTATATGATATGCATGATCCTACCTGTATAGAAATTATTTTGACTTGTTTGTCAAGATTAAAATAATAAAACAATATTAAGATTTAGTACAAAAGTGTTTTTTTTTCATTAGAATGAAAATTAAATCTAGTTAGATATAAATGTGATTTCTTTTTTACTTTTTTTTTAAATTATTTATAAATTGTATTTATTAAAAATGACTCATTAAATTCTGATATTCTGAATATACTATTTTTAAATCTCTTTTGATTGATTTTCGTGACCATAACAAAAAAAATAGATATTATATGATATGCATGATCCTACCTGTATAGAAATTAATTTTGATTTATTTTTGTCAAGATTAAAACAATAAGACAATATTAAGATTTAGTACAAAGTGTTTTCTTTTCTATTAGAATAATGGAAAATCAAATTTAATTAGATATAAATGTGGTTTCTTTTTTACTTTCTATTTAATTATTTATAAATTGTATTTATTAAAAATGTCCCATTACATTATGATATTTTGAATATATTGTTTTTAAATCTCTTTTGATTGATTTTTTTGTGACCATAAAGAAAAAAAAATATTATATTACCTGCATAGAAAGTATACATTTTAAAATATTATTTTTAAATAAGTTTTGTGGTACGTGGATGGAGAAAATGGAACTACTTTAATCCTAATATGTCTAGAATGACATCAATTTGTTTCAAAATCTTTCCTTTTTAAGACATAGTTTAAAATAGAAAACTCATCATTTCCTTTGTAATATTCATGTTATTTCTTAAATTGGACATATTATACTATACCGAAAGAATAACACAAAACAATCGTATATCTACCACAAAAATTGCGTGAGATGACAAGTTAAATATGATATTTTAGTTAATTTTATTATTAAATAATATTAATTTTATCAAAATATAAATTTTGTGTAAATAATTATATGTGAAATTATTAATTATATTTGTGAATCGTAAATGTAAATTGTTAAATTTCGACTTATTTTTCAAGATCAAAATTATTACATATCATTAAAATTTATAAAGCTTTTTTTACTCATGAGAATAGTAAAGGTACAACAGAGAATTAAAAATAAAATTAGGAACATATAATTTCCTTTTTACCTATTTTAATTAATTTATAAAATATAAATATATAATAAAAATATCATTAAATACTTTTTTATAATGATATTTCATGTATATTAATTTTTTCATCCATTTTTTATGGATTTGACATAACTACTACTCTTGTTGTATATTTTTAAGAATGAGTATCTAATGTCATGTAGTAAATTGTATTGTATAATAATATTAATTTTATTAAAATAATATTTTTAATTTAAATAATTATATGTGAAAATATAAAAAACAATTCACGTGAATGACAACAGTAAATCATTGAATTGTGACTTGCCAAGATTAAAAAAATAAGACTAACATTAAGATTAACAAAGTTTTTTTTCTTCTCATTATTAGAATAATAAAGGTACAATAGATGATCAAAATTTGATTATATATATTAATATTTTTTATAATTTTATAAAATACAAATATATTAAAATTTCTCATCAAATACTTTTTTATAAATGATATTCTAGATATATTGTTTTTTTCATCTATTTTTATTGATCTATTATAATCTCTACTTTTGTTATCGATATTGATAAAAATATGAAAAGATATATATCATAATCCCTAAATTAGTTTTTTGCTTGATGCATTGAGAAAATGTCATTCAACTCCCCACTGTGTATTACTTTTAATCCTAATATGTTTAGTATGACATTATTTTGTTCAAAATCCTTCCCTTTAGAACATAATTTAAAATAGAAAACTCATCACTTCCTTTCTAATATTCATGTTATTTCTTAAATTGGACTTATTATTACTATA
>JAKWJD010000959.1:0-49757 GCA_027705065.1 Solanum peruvianum | reverse complement strand
CCTCATTCTATCCTGGTACCGGAACGTGGCACCCGTTCCATAATTCTATCCTGGTGTCGGAACGTGACACTCCGATCCTCATATTCATTCTATCCTGGTACCGGAACGTGGCACCCGATCCATAATTCTATCCTGGTGTCGGAACGTGACACTCCGATCCTCATTCTATCCTGGTACCGGAACGTGGCACCCGATCCCCTAATTCATTAAGCCTTCTTTTACACTAAGGCATCATCAATCTCATTATATAATATATCAAGCCTTCTTTCATACTAAGGCATCATCAATCTCATTACATAATATATCAAGCCTTCTTTTATACTAAGGCATCATCATTAACACGTGAATTAGGGTTCTTTCAAGATTTGGGATTCAATAGCTTCATCATGCTTTGTTAATTCATCACAATTTCATATTCATATTCATGCAAGCTTACAATTAAGCACATAGTAGGGTTTACAATACTATCAACACATAACATTCACTATGAAGAGTTTACTACAAGTAGCATGAAAACCATAACCTACCTCCACCGAAGAATTGAAATCAACAAGCAATTTCCCAAGCTTTGATATTCTCCTCAACCAATTCGATCGATCAATACTCTCTCTCTCTGTTCTTTCTCTTTTTCTTATTCAAAACCCTCTTTCTTTTACCCTAATTAACATATAATTAAGTGTAAAAGAGGACAATAATACCCACTAATTAACTTAAGATCACCTCTTTTAACCCCCAAGTAATTAGACTTATTAATATTAACCCTCAATCTTTATAATTAAGGAAAGAATAGTCCAAAACGACCCTCAAAACGTGTAGAGGAATCCTATTCTGCCTGGGATTTGCGCAACCTGTGACGGGCCGTCGTGCCTGCGACGGTCCGTCACAGTGGTCGTCGCAGCCTCCAAAATCCAGGTGAACTGTGACGGCCCGTCACACAGTGACGGTCCGTCCTGCACCTCCGTCCTGACGGTCAGAAACTCGTTTCTTGTACCAAATTCTCAAAAGTTGAAGTGTTTTGCAACGGGAACTCACGACGGTTCGTCGTGGATGTGACGGCATGTCCTGCAGGTCCGTCACAATTTACAGAGAGTCGTTTTTCAGTATTCAATTTCAGAATTCTAAGTATGCTGAAACGATGCACCCTCGACGGCCGTCGTGCCTGTGACGGTCCGTCGCAGTGCCCGTGGTCCTGGCCAGTTTTTCCAGAATTAAAATCTGCTGCTCAAAACGACTAAACAGGTCGTTACAATAGATACCAATTTACCCATCGTTCGTCCCCGAACGATCAAAAGAAGAAAAATAATGGCGAAAAGGAGTACCTGAATCTGTAAACAGATGTGGGTATTTTTCTTGCATATCTGCCTCCTTCTCCCAAGTAGCTTCTTCAACCGGTCGATTCTTCCATTGGACCTTGATGGATGCAATTTCTCTCGACCTCAACTTGCGAACCTCTCTATCTAAAATAGCAACTGGTTCCTCCTCATAAGTCAAATTCTCATCAAGCAAAACTGAATCCCAACGGATGATGTAGTTTCCATCTCCGTGGTATCTTTTCAACATGGATACGTGAAATACCGGATGCACTCCGGACAGCCCTGGGGGCAAGGCTAATTCATAGCCACCTCCCCTATTCGCTTAAGCACTTCAAATGGTCCAATATACCTTGGACTTACATACCTCTTTTACCAAACCGCATCACCCCTTTCATGGGTGAAACCTTCAACAAGACTTGTTCACCTTCCATGAACTCCAAGTCTCTAACCTTCCGGTCTGCATACTCCTTTTGTCTACTTTGCGCCGCTAGAAGCTTTTCTTGAATGCGCTTCACCTTATCTAACAAATCCCTCACGAGGTCAGTACCCCAAGGTCTAACCTCAAATGCATCAAACCACCCAATGGGAGATCTACACCTCCTCCCATACAATGCTTCAAATGGAGCCATATCAATACTGTGAGTGATAGCTATTATTGTATGAAAACTCTGCCAAAGGTAAGAAGCTATCCAATGGCCACCAAACTCTATCACGCATGCACGAAGCATATCCTCCAACACTTGAATCGTTCGCTCCGACTGACCATCGGTCTGAGGTGAAATGCAGTGCTAAGGTCCAACCTAGTACCCAATTCGGCATGCAATGTTTTCCAAAACTTAGAAGTAAACTGCGTACCTCTATCTGATATGATGGATAGTGGAACCCCATTCAATCGAACGATTTCTGAGATGTAGATTTTTGCTAACTTCTCCGCATTGTAAGTCACCTTGACCGGAATGAATGAGCAGACTTAGTTAACCTATCAACAATCACCCAAATGGAGTCATACTTACCCATTGTCTTTGGAAGACCAACCACAAAGTCCATTGCGATTCTCTCCCACTTCCATTCAGGAATGGGCATTCTCTGAAGCGTTCCTCCGGGCCTCTGGTGTTCATACTTTACTTGTTGGCAGTTTGGACATTTGGCAACAAACTCAACAATATCGCGCTTCATTCTACTCCACCAGAAGTGTTGCTTTAGGTCGCGATACATCTTGGTTGCACCAGGATGTATAGAATATCCGGAACTATGAGCCTCTGTCAGAATAGTGGTGATCAAATCACCGATGCGGGGTACACATACCCTTCTCTTATCCTCAAAACGCCTTCCTCATCAATGTTGCTTCTTTAGCCTCTCCTTGCAACACCTTATCTCGAATCCGGATAATTTCTCATCATCAAACTGCTTCCCCTTAATCTTGTCAAGGAGGAGGATCTTGCCTCCACACAAGCTAACAATCCTCCCTTCTCATTTACTTCTAATCTCATGAGGTCATTAGCCAAAATCTGCACTTCTCTAGCCAATGGGCGTCTAGAAGCTTGCAAATGAGCTAGACTTCCCATGCTTCCGGCCTTTCTACTCAAGGCATCTGCCACCACGTTCGCCTTCCCCAGATGATACAAGATAGTGATCGTAGTCCTTCAGTAGTTCCATCCATCTCCTTTGTCTCAAGTTCAAATCTTTCTGAGTAAAGACATACTGTAGACTACGATGATCCGTATAGACTTCACACTTAACCCCATATAAATAATGCCTCCATTGCTTTAGTGCAAATACTACCGCGGCCAACTCTAAATCATGGGTCGGATAGTTACGTTCATGCACCTTTAATTGCCTGAAGCATAAGCAATCACATTCTTCTCTTGCATTAGCACTGCACCCAACCCAGAATAGGATGCATCACAATAAACAATGAAGTTTTTACCCTCTACTGGCAAGGTAAGATTGGTGCGGTAGTCAACAAAGTCTTAAGCTTCTGAAAGCTTTCCTCACATTCATCCGCCATACAAATGGAACATTCTCTTAGTCAAGTTCGTCAATTGAGAAGCAATAGAAGAGAATCCCTTGACAAAGCGGCGGTAGTAGCTAGCTAACCCAACAAAGCTTCTTATTTCTGACACATTAGTGGGTCTTACCCAATTCTTCACTGTCTCAATCTTAGAAGGATCTACCATCACTCCATCCTTAGAAACCACGTGCCCCAAGAAGGACACTGCATCTAGCCAAAACTCACACTTGGAGAACTTGGCATAAAGCTTTTTCTCCCTCAACATTTTCAACACAATCCTCAAATGCTCCTCATGTTCCTCTTTTAGAATATACCAGTATATCATCAATAAACACGATCACAAAGAGATCCAGATATGGCTTAAAAATCCCATTCATCAAGCTCATGAAAGCAGCGGGGGCATTGGTAAGACCAAAGGACATCACTACAAATTCATAATGCCCATACCTAGTCCGAAAAGCGGTCTTTGGCACATCCGCTGCCCGTATTTTCAATTGATGATAACCGGATCTCAAGTCGATCTTCGAGAAGACACAAGCACCTTGTAGTTGATCTAATAAGTCATCAATGCGAGGAAGAGGATATTGTTCTTAATAGTTACCTTGTTCAACTGCCGGTAATCTATGCACATTCGAAAACTCCCATCCTTCTTCTTTACAAACAAAACCGGAGCACCCCAAGGAGATGCACTTGGTCTAATGAAACCTTTGCTCAACAACTCTTGAAGTTGTGCCTTTAACTCTCTTAACTCCGCGGGAGCCATTCTATAAGGGGGTATAGAAATGGGGAGAGTGCCCGGTTCAAGATCGATAGAAAAGTCAATATCCCTATCTGGTGGCATACCAGGAAGATCTGCAGGGAACACATCCAAAAACTCGCGGACTACCAAAATCGACTCAATCGAGGGTACTTGAGTAGTGTCGTCCTTGAGATGTGCCAAGAAAGCTAAACATCCTTTACTTACCATTTTCTTAGCACGAAGAAAGGAGATAATACGCACCGGATTGGAAGTGTAGTCACCCTCCCACACTAACGGATCTGTCCCAGGCTTGGCTAACGTCACTGTTTTAGCATTACAATCCAAGATGGCAAATTGCGGAGAAAGCCAAGTCATACCCAGAATTACATCAAAATCAACCATTTCTAAGATAACCAAATCTACATAAGTGTTGCTCCCCACAAAGTTCACTAAACAAGACCTATATACCTTTTCAACTACCACAGACTCACCCACCGGAGTAGAAACACGAATAGGCATATCAAGTAGTTCACAACATAGATTTAGACCATTAGCAAATGATGAAGATACATATGAAAATGTAGATCCAGGATCAAACAATACGGAAGCCATGCAATCACAAACCAGAAGATTACCTGTGATAACAGCATCAGATGTCTCCGCCTCCGATCTCCCAAGGAAAGCATAACAATGGGCCCTTTCGTTGGTTTGCCCGTTTCCCCTACCATGTTGTGATGTAGGGGCTCTAGTTTGCCCATCACCTCTGCCGTTTTGGTGACCACCATTACCTCGGCCACCACGCCCTCCAGAATAACGGCCTCTACCATGACCACCTCTACCTCTAGCTAGTGGGGTTCTGTAACTCTGGTTTGGACAATATCTCTTAATATGTCCAATCTCCCCACATCCATAGCACTCTCTGGGTTTATGCATAGGTCTCTCAGAGAAGTGTTGATCGTTCTGAGGTGGACCCCCAACTACAGTCTGTAGTGAAGACTGAATTGGTCGAACTGAGTAGCCTCCAGAACTCTGTCCTCTAGAGTAGGAACCACTAAAATCACCTCCCTTTCGAAACCTCTTTGATGTCGATGTCGTGGTGAAGCCATCTGGTTTCACTCCTTCCACCTCTATCACAAAATCTACCACCTCTTGGAAGGATGTTGCCGTTGCCGCTATCTGTAAGGCTGAAATCCGCAATTCTGACCTCAACCCCTTCACAAAACGGCGGATCCGTTCTTGTGGACTGAAACAGAGTTGGGTGGCATACCTTGATAAAGCACGAAACTTAGCCTCGTATGCGTTAACCGTCATCCTTCCTTGCTCGTGACTCAAGAACTCATCCCTTTTTCTATCTCTCAAAGTCTTTGGGATATACTTCTCCATAAACAGGGTATAGAATGATTCCCAAGTCATAGGTGGTGCCTCTGTTGGTTGACACTCAACATGTGACCGCCACCACATTTTGGCGTTCCCTGAAACTGATAGCTTACGAACTCAACGCCAACCGTTCTACTATACCCATCTTGTGTAGTAGCTCATGACAATCAACCAGAAAATCGTAGGCATCCTCAGATTCTGCGCCCTTAAAGACTGGAGGTTTCAATTTCAAGAACTTACTGAAAAGTTCATGCTGATCATTTGTCATAATAGGCCCAGTAGTCAGACGTGGAAATGTGCCTATTCCCAATGATGCATCCATGCGGGGAGCCATAGTAGCCGCATGTCGTATCTCTGAAACCGGAGGTGTTGGTGCAGAAACCACTGGAGGTGCCTGACCCTGATCGGATAACCCGCTAAGATAAGCAAGTACCTGGTGATCATCTCTGGGGAGGTTGGGGGTGGCATTCCTCATTTTGCACTTGTTCAGTTTCCGCTTCCGCACCCTCTCTTACTACCTCCTCAGTCGGCGGGAGGAGTCACCGCCCTAGTATCAGATGGCTAGGAGCTCGTCCTCTTCCTCTAGAGGACGTCCTCCCACGACCTCTTCCACGGCCTCTTGCCGCTGCTCTTCCTCGAGCTACAGGCCCAGTGGCTGGCTCAGTCGTTTCTTGCCTTTCCTTCGTTGTTGCTGCTGGTGCGGTCGTTGCTCTAGTTCTAACCATCTGCGAAATAGAGTGAAGATGGTCAGATATCAATTCGTATCGCCTAGATACCAATTGGACTCAAGTAGTAGTAGCACGAAAGAAAGAATGAAAGAGTGAAGTTTTCCTAAAGTCTTATAGCCTTTCAAGGAAAAGTAAAGCGTCCCCCTACCGTTCCTTAAGACTCTACTAGACTCGTTCTTGTGTGATGAGACCAATGAAAACCTAATGCTCTGATACCAAGTTTGTCACGACCCAAATCGGGGACGCGACTGGCACCCACATTTACCCTCCTATGTGAGCGAACCAACCAATCTAACCTTTAACATTTTAATATAATATCAACAAAAAGAATGCGGAAGACTTAAACTCTAATAAAACAATTCAAACTATTATTAATATCCCCAAAATCTGGAAGTCATCATCACAAGAACATCTATCTCAAATTGCTAACTAAAACTGTCTAAGAAGCTAAAACAACTACTAGCTAGTCCATGCCGGAAGTTCAAGGCATCAAGACTTGAAGAAGAAGACCCAGTCCAAGCTAGACGCATTAGCTTACCCTGAATTTCCGATGAAGTGAAGACTGGCTAGATCTACTGTTGAGTTGAAGTTGACGGAACGTTGCTGCATTACACAAATAACAAAGAAGAAAACATAAAAGTAGGGGGTCAGTACAACCACAAGTACTGAGTAGATATCATCGGCCAACTCAAAATAGGGAACAGTATATATCAATAATAATGTAAATTCAACTACAATACTCAACATGTAGCAATAACAATATTAATTCATCAATAATACAACCGAGTTCACACATGAGGACTCAAGCCTCAATACCATACTCATTTGGGAATTAAGTTCATTAGATTGAGTATATTCATTATCTTTCAAGATTCATTATCTTTCTTCCTCTTGTGTCGGTACGTGACACTCCGCTCCTCTATTTCTATCCTGGTGCCGGAACGTGGCACTCCGATCCTCATTATACTATCCTGGTACCGGAACGTGGCACCCGATCCATAATCTATCTGGTGGTCGGAACGTGATACTCCGATCCTCATTCTATCCTGGTACCGGAACGTGGCACCGTTCCATAATTCTATCCTGGTGTCGGAACGTGACACTCCGATCCTCCTATTCATTCTATCCTGGTACCGGAACGTGGCACCCGATCCATAATTCTATCCTGGTGTCGGAACGTGACACTCCGATCCTCATTCTATCCTGGTACCGGAACGTGGCACCCGATCTTCTAATTCATTAAGCCTTCTTTTACACTAAGGCATCATCAATCTCATTATATAATATATCAAGCCTTCTTTCATACTAAGGCATCATCAATCTCATTACATAATATATCAAGCCTTCTTTTATACTAAGGCATCATCATTAACACGTGAATTAGGGTTCTTTCAAGATTTGGGATTCAATAGCTTCATCATGCTTTGTTAATTCATCACAATTTCATATTCATATTCATGCAAGCTTACAATTAAGCACATAGTAGGGTTTACAATACTATCAACACATAACATTCACTATGAAGAGTTTACTACAAGTAGCATGAAAACCATAACCTACCTCCACCGAAGAATTGGAATCAATAAGCAATTTCCCAAGCTTTGATATTCTCCTCAACCAATTAATCGATCAATACTCTCTCTCTGTTCTTTCTCTTTTTCTTATTCAAAACCTCTTTCTTTTACCCTAATTAACATATAATTAAGTGTAAAAGAGGACAATAATACCCACTAATTAACTTAAGGTTACCTCTTTTAACCCCCAAGTAATTAGACTTATTAATATTAACCCTCAATCTTTATAATTAAGGAAAGATAGTCCAAAACGATCCTCAAAACGTGTAGAGGAATCCTATCTGCTGGGATTTGCGCAACCTGTGACGGGCCGTCGTGCCTGCGACGGTCCGTCACGGTGGTCGTCGCAGCCTCCCAAAAATGGTGAACTGTGACGGCCCGTCACACCAGTGACGGTCCGTCCTGCACCTCCGTCCTGACGGTCAGAAACTCGTTTCTTGTACCAAATTCTCAAAAGTTGAAGTGTTTTGCAACGGGAACTCACGACGGTTCGTCGTGGATGTGACGGCACGTCCTGCAGGTCCGTCACAATTTACAGAGAGTCGATTTTCGGTATTCAATTTCAGAATTCTAAGTATGCTGAAACGATGCACCCTCGACGGGCCGTCGTGCCTGTGACGGTCCGTCGCAGTGCCCGTGGTCCTGGCCAGTTTTTCCAGAATTAAAATCTGCTGCTCAAAACGACTAAACAGGTCGTTACAGCTTAAAATCAACAGTTAGATGTATGCCTCTTGGATTTGTTATTTCAAAGTTCGCTATCTCAAATAAAATCTGCTCTTTTATCACCTAGAAATCCTAATATTATGTATAATTCATTAAATTTTGGATGTTAAAAACTATTTTCTGCTCACTAAATGAACAATAGCTTCTACTCTTTTTTTTTCTAAAATGATTTTCCAATTAATTCTGCTTTAAACAGAATTGCCATTTTAAGTAATTACTTTATGCATCCATAAGCTAAGTTCCTTTTAAATAATTATTTTTCTTGATTTTATTGTAATCCGCTACTGTATTTAAACATTTTTGCATCCTATCCACTTCACCACTATTTTAGAGTCAATAAATGAATAAAATAATATATTTTGCCCTTTTAATAACATCATGTCGCTTGCTTGAATATTTGAATGTAACACACTTAGCATGAAGACCTTTCACAATTATGTGTTGTTTGCTGGCATGTCTAATTGATTTTTAGAGGCCAAATTGAGACTTATATTGCTAAAATGACCGGCTTGTTTGCCTTGTTTGTTTGACTTGGTGTCTAGGATTGCCCTATATTTTATTTTGTCTAAACCCACCCTTTAAGAGTCCAATGCCTCCTGGACATTAAACTGGGACAACTAGGCACATTTCAGGTACGGAATGCACGTGGTAATGTGGTAGGAGTTGTTGGCCCTTCGGAGATGATGACATCGACCCACGCTTGAAAGACAAAACTTGGTTTTGTCTGTCCCTATACGACAGCCTATCGAAAAATAAAAGAAAATTGAGTGTTGATCCAAAAAGTCTCTTTTAGAGTCTTCCTTCCCTTTATCCCTTTATTTGTTTGTTTAAGAACATTCGGGGTAGCTTAAAAAATTATTTATTTATTTATTTATTTATTTGTCTCTTTTTGATACCCTCACTTATCATTAAATTTTTATTTAAATGTTTTATTTATTGTTATCATTTAATTTTGCATGCTTAAATAATTAATTAAAAATAATAAATCTATTTTTCAATTGTTTGATATTTTATCGCTTAGTCTCATATGCTTAAATATTAATTAAAAATAATAACATGAGCTATTTGTTTGATTTGTTTATCACATAATATGTTAAAATAAATAAAAATGAGCTTGATTGTTTATTAATTGCTATCACATAGCCTTGCATTTAAAAAAAAAATTAAAATAATAAAATATTCTTAATTGTTTTATATTTCTTATCACCTAGCAAACATGCTACTTAAATAAACTAATAAATGAAGTGACCTTATTTGCTACTTGTAACCTCCACATAGATTGCATGAGATACGATCGATACCCACATTTGTGTACCTTGAGGAATGCCTAACACCTTCCCCTCGAGGTAATTTGAACCCTTACCTTGATCTCTGTCTCATTGATCTTAGCTAGACTTAGTTAGGTTAGATAGGTGCCCTAATGTCCAAACTCAAAATCCCAAAAGAGTTGTCAGGTCATGCACAAAACTCATTTTTGATGAAAAATGGGGCGCGACACTTACCAAATGACCAAAGTAACACTTTTGACTATAGTTTTAATAGCTGCCTTTGTATCTAATATTACTTCACATTCGGGTGTATCATATGCAATAAGTTTTACTTTCAAGATTAGTTTCTTTAAAATTGGTATTAAACAAAGTTCTAAAAGCGAAGTGAGAACTAAGGGTTTGGGCGAAGGATAAGAACCTAGGTCATTTTACAAGCTCACATATTACCATCAAAGATAGATAAGATTTATATAATTTAGGTGACTAAGTATCATTTTCCGAGATTAGAATGTACGTACAACATTCATATTAAGTATTTTTCTTTAAAAAATATGATGTAATTTTGATCTAAGAAGATATATAAATCACCTTTTATCCTTTAAGACAAAGGACAGACAGTTAGGCACACATCCTTTAAGACAAAGAACATACAGTTAGTCACATCTGCTAAACAAAAAGGCACAAACAAATGAAACACGATAATATGTAAAAACGATGATGAAACAGAGAGATAAAAAGAGTAGAAGAACCTCTTTAGCATCCTATAAGAGAAGCAACAGCAACTGATATCTCTTGGCTTTGTCTTTGGTGTCTCTGGGCAGAAACTTATTAATAACTTGTATTTTGCATATCCAATCTTGCTTTTATGGAGTGATATAGTTGAGGGTAAGTCTATGTCAATATGTGTCATATGAGGCTTATATACAATTATCAAAGAAATAGATAGAAAGACAATACTATGTATTAGTCGTGATGATAAAAAGACTCGGCTCGTAAATTTAAAAAATTAAAGAATATCCACATAACTTTTATGCCGTGCAGACAATTCAATTATAGTGCGAAGTGTTAATTAAAAGTAAATAATTAACAATTACGAAGCAAGAAGATCGGAAATCAAAGGGTAAGAAAACTTATAGAATTAGAGGAACATGAAAATTAACAAACCTGAGAGTGGTAGTCACAACAAACTCATGATCAGTCACCATGAATTATTGCTAAACAAATGACGTTGTTTCTGATGTTTAATTAATATTAGCACAAAACAAAAATATAAGTATCTATTAACTACCACAATATTTCAACTTTTCGAGACTAAGTGGATAGGTCATTGCCCATAATTTCAGAGACGAGAAGAGCAAAAATCAAATAGAACTAAAATTGCCAAACTCTTTTGGGGCTTTTGATGGGTAATCGGGTGTCATGGTATTAAATAGTGCAAACTCTGGTGAATGTTTTTAAACTTGCGGACAACTTTAAATTGAGAAGACATATTTATATCAAATAAATTTTTAACCAACGTACACCTTATAATTTAATGGATTAAAATCTTGTGAACAACTCTAATTGAGACATTAATTTTAAATTGAGCTATATTGCAAGAGACTAAGCAGCAGACACCCATGTGTATTTTCTCTACATTTTCACATAAGATAAGAAGAATATGATATCAATAATTTATTAACCGACATATAAACTTTTAATGGATAAAAACGTACGAACAACCCTTAATTGAGTTACTACAAGAAAACTAAATAGAAACTCAGAAGTTCGGACTGAAACACGCATTGAAAAACACAGCAATTCGAAACTAAGAAGAAGAAGACAACAATTCAAAAATGAGAAAAAGTCGATACCAAGCAATTCGAAAATTGAGAAGAAAGTTGACAACAATTTGAAAATGAAGAAAAAGTCGAAGCTAGAAACAAAAATACCTTAAAAATTGAAGCGATACTACGTAAGACGAAAAACAAAGTCAAAAATGCATAGAACATTGAAGCAAAATTAAAGCAGCAAAATGGAAAAAAAGCTAATACCCCTTTCTTTCCTTTATGAAAACTGAAAAGAGCTTTGAAGAACCAAAAGAGTTATTTGCTCCCTTTTTGCTATATGAGAATTGAACAGTTTTTCCACTATGAAATAAATCAAACA
This sequence comes from Solanum peruvianum, assembly GCA_027705065.1. Taxonomy (NCBI): domain Eukaryota; kingdom Viridiplantae; phylum Streptophyta; class Magnoliopsida; order Solanales; family Solanaceae; genus Solanum; species Solanum peruvianum. The sequence goes on along the minus strand of JAKWJD010000959.1, from coordinate 37,876 downwards.
TGAGGCTAAAGTGGAAAGAGGCATGGATGTCACGTACAAAAGACATCACTGGATAGAAACCACGTGGAATGAAAAGGGAGGGAAGCTGTGAGATAAAATGACCAAATTGCCTTTGATAAATAAAAATAATATGAAAAATAGACATGTTGATACCAGTAGCATACTAATACTTCCACTATGGTAGAATACCTCTATAAATAAATTAAAAACTATTAATTGCAACCTTTATTTATATTTTAAACTTTATATTAAATGGTTACTTAAGCCTTCTCATTTTCCGTCTTTTTTTTTTCTCTGAAGTATGTTTTAGATAATTTTATTTGTGTAAATTAGGATATAGCATATTATGTAGTCATATTATCAAGTTATGGCACAAGATTTTGATTTTCATTCAATAACATATAATATATCAACTTATAGCATTTCTTTAAATTAAAATATATTAAATATTTATTCAGTTAAATCAGGAAGAAAAAAAATTAAAAATTATTAAAAAATTGGATAAACTACCGTGAATGTAGTTACACTTTTTAACTGATAACTAAATTTGCACTTTTTAAGGTAATTTAAATATATTAATTAAAGATATGTACCTTAATTAGCGAAATCCGTTTTTAATGGTAATTTTTTTTTATTTTTTATCCTAAAAAAATTCTATTCTGTTATCTTTCTTTCCATAAACGTGTTTTAATTAATTTTTCCAGAAATTTGACTATATTCATAAAACAAATAAAATTGAAGGTTGAAAAAGTTTAGATTTGATTGATGGAGAAATTTGTTTCAATTTTAATTAAACATGGTGGCAAATGGAATTCATCGGGTTAGTTTTTTTTTATATTTTAGTAATGTGTCGTTTTTTTTTCCTGTGTTATATTGCATATGTTAATTGATATTTTTTTTGACACATTAATTTAGTGTTTCTACTAATAAAAATTTCGTAATGTTAAATGTATTTAATGTGTAATTAAAACGAAGAGTGATGGTAAATGTGATTACTGGTTAAAATTTAATATTTTAAAGTTTTTGATAAATTTAGCAAATTTTTTGTTTTTGAAACATTAGAACATTATCTGACATTTTGTATTAACAATGTATACATTTTGTATTTTAATGTATATATATAAAGTATGAACAATATATACGAAAATCAATTGAGTATGAAATTGAATTAACTGTATATTATTTTTATATTAAATTGGATATATGACTATGAAATTGTATTTTAGATTGTATGTAGTAGTTAGTTGTGTAGTATGCAGTATGTATAAAATTGTTTTAATTTTGTATTGATTTAAATTTTTGTTATTGTATATATACGTGTCTTGTATATAATTTGTGTGATTTGTGTATTAATTTTGTAGTAAACAATATATTAATTGTGTATTAAATTATAATAGTGTATAACCAGTGTGGTAATTGTGTGTTAAATTATGTATAAAGTGTGTATTATTTTTTGTACAAACTGTATAAAATGTGTGGTAAACATTGTATGATTTGTGTATTAATTTTGTATAAAATGGTATTAAGTGTGTAATAAACAATGTATTAATTGTTTAGTAATTACAAAAGTGTATAAACAGTGTAGTAATTGAGTATTAAATTGTGTATGAAATGTGTATTATTTTTGTATGAAGTGTATGAATTGTGTGGTAAACAGTTACTTGTATAAATTGTGTATGAAATCTGTGTTAATGTGTATGAATAAATTTTTAATTTTATTATGGGATGCACTGAATGTAATTTTAATGTTGTGAAACAGGGAAATACGTCGACTTTGAAGTGGAGGGCATCCTATACGATACTTCTACTCTTTATACTGGTTTAGTTAATTCTATAGTAACTCAGCTAAACATAGAAGAAAATCTAAATTCTGTTGAGATAAAGTATATAGTTAGCGAAATGTGTCCACCTATAAAAATTCATAATGATGTTGGGGTAAAGGTTTATCTAGATCAGATGAGGGTGAATTTGGATTTTTTTACAAAATATCCATTATGCATCACTTGAAAGATGTGGGCAGTATAACGAATGTCATAGAGTTATAGTTAATGATATAATAAATTCTGATGTTAGATTATCATAGAATAACATAGATCTATACTCCAACAATTCTATCCGTTTGATCGGAATGGATTTAGACGGAGTAGTCAATGATAATAGTGAAGTAAATAATGATATAATATGTGATCATTCTAATTTATTTGTAGCTGAAAATCAGATTTATAATAATAAGAAACTCTTAAGGAGGTTATGAGGCATGTTGGACTTGTGGAGAAGTTCAGCTTTCGGGTTGCACGTTGTAATGCATCTAAGTAAGTTTAAATTTATTTATTTATTTATTTTGTTTTGCTATAATGTATATATATGTTTGTAATGTATATTTTATTAAATTCTGTAACAGTTATCATCTGCATTGTATTTTAAGAGTTGTTCTTGGATGATGAGGGCATCTAGTTTGAATAAATCTAGTTTATTCAAAGTACGGAAGTATATTGCTCAGCATACATGTTGTGTTAGAGAAAGAGTTTATGCCAGACGTCAAGGGATAACTGACGTTGTAGCTGTATTGATAATGGATAATTATATTGATCCATCTAAGGTATATACTCCAAAAGATGTAGCTGATGATAGGTTGAAATTGCATGGTGTTTCGTTGACATACATACAGGCATGGAGAGCTAAAGAAAAAGCAGTAAAGTTGGTGCGAGGAGATCCAGCAGAATCTTATGCAAGATTACCTGTAATTTCGAATATAATGATAAATATAAACATTTGTTTATTTTGTTGTGTATTAACAGTTTCGTGTATTATTTATGTATAAGATATGTATTTTTTATGTATGAATTGGGCTGTTATTTTCAGGTAATTTCAAAATAAATTTATACAGTAACAGTTATGTGTATTTTATGTATAAACTATGTATTTTTTATGTATGAATTGGACTGTTATTTTCAGGTTATTTTTACATTTTGGAGCAAACATATCCAGGATCTGTTTTGAAAATAAAAAGGAATGAAGATGATACATTTTTATATGCATTTGTTGCTTTAGAAGCATGTATTAGGGGCTGGGAATATTGTAGGCCAATTGTGGTTGTTGATGGTGCTGCATTAAAATGTTCATATGGTGGTACAATGTTAACTGCAAGCACATTGAATCCGGGCGGTAAAAATAAAGCCTATAGCCTATAATTTTCTAATTATATAATATAATGAAAAAGTATATGAATGATATTTTATTTGTGTGATATTTTTTTTAAAAATTAATGAGCAGGTCATATACTTCCGTTGGCGATGCGATAGTAGATTGAAAATGATGCTTCATGGACATGGTTCTTTGAGCAATTTAGAGAAGCATATGGAGTAGAGTTAGACAAATTGTGTTTTATGTCAGACAGAAATGAAAGCACATGGAAAAGGACAACAAATGTATATCCTGAATTAGAACATTATGCGTGCATATGGCATTTATCAGTCAATGTTTTGAAAAATTTCAATAGAAATACTGAAGATTTGAAGATGTTGTTCTTTTCATTGGCAAAAGCTTATACAAAAACAACAGTTTGAGACAATTATGGGAAGAATAGATCAGATAGATACGCGAATACGGCCATACTTGTTTGATATTGGTTATAGCAAATGGTCAAGAGCTTACTCGAATTGTAAGCGCACATGGACGATGACTTCAAACATCGCGGAGTCATTGAATAATGTTAACAGATTAACACGGAGGTTACCGGTGATTTCACTTTTTAGTTTATGAGGGTGACAATTCAGAGGTGGATTCACAAGCATAATGAGGAGGCCGATAAGACTACATCTAATCTGACAAAAAAATATGATGTTTATCTACAGAAAAGTATTACGTTGTCGTGCAATATGAGGGTATGTTTTTGTCACGACCCAAATCGGGGCCGCGACTGGCACCCACATTTACCCTCCTATGTGAGCGACCAACCCATCTAAACCTTAACATTTCAATATAATATCAACAGAAAATAATGCGGAAGACTTAAACTCATAAATAAAACAACTCAACTATTATTAATATTCCCAAAATCTGGAAGTCATCATCACAAGAACATCTATGATCAAATTACTAAACTAAACTATCTAAGAATGTCTAAGAAGCTAAAAAATACATAAGAAACTAGTCCATGCCGGAAGTTAAGGCATCAAGACTTATAGAAGAAGATCCAGTCCAAGCTAGAAGCGTTAGCTCACCCTGAGATCCGGTATGACGAAATCTGGCCCGAATTACTGTTGTGTTGAAGTTGACGAAACGTTTGCTGCATAACACAAATAACAAAGGAGAAAACATAAAAGTAGGGGGTCAGTACAACCACACGTACTGAGTAGATATCATCGGGTAACTCAAAAATAGGGAACAGTATATATCAATAATAGTGTAAATCAACTATAAACTCAACATGTAGCAACAAACAAGTATTATAACCGTCAATAAATACCATCAAAGTCATCCATGAGGGCTCAAGCCTCAATACCATACTCATTGGGGATTAAGTTCATTATGTTGAGTATATTATCATCTTTCAAGGTTCATTATCTTTCTTCCTCTTGTGTCGGTACGTGACACTCCGATCCCCTACCACTATGTGTCGGTGCGTGACACTCCGATCCCCTATATGTGTCGGAACGTGACACTCTGATCCCCTATATGTGTCGGAACGTGACACTCCGATCCCCTATATATGTCGGTAGTGACACTCCGATCCCCTAATTCTACGTGTCGGTTCGTGACACCCGTCCCACTAATACTATGTGTCGGAACGTGACACTCCGATCCACTAATACTATGTGTCGAACGTGACACTCCAATCCACTAATACTATGTGTCGGAACGTGACACTCCGATCCACTAACCTCATTCTATCCGTTCATCAAGCCTTCTCTATACCAAGGCATCATCAATCCCATCACTTTAATTCATCAAGCCTTCTTTTATACCAAGGCATCATCATTAATATGTGAATTAGGGTTTCCTTTCAAGATTTAGGATTCAATAACTTCATCATGCTTAGTTTATCACAATTTCATAATCACAATCATGCAAACATACAATTAAACACATAGCAGGGTTTACAATACTATCAATACATATCATTCACTATTAAGAGTTCACTACGAATATCGTAAAAACCATAACCTACCTCCACCGAAGAATTGAAATCAACAAGAAATCTCCCAAGCTTTGTTATCATTTTCCCTTGTTCGACTCTCTCTCTCAATCGATCAATCTCCCTTTTGTTCTTTCTCTTTTGTTTTCTTATGTTCAAACCCTCTTTCTTTTACCCTAATTAACTTATAATTAAGTGTGAAAAAGGACAATAAACCCCTCTAATTAACTTAAGGTTACCCTTTTAACCCCTAAGTAATCAGACTTATTAATGTTAACCCTCAATCTTTATAATTAAGGAAAGAATAGTAAAAAACGACCTTTAAAACGTGTAGAGGAATCCTATTTTGCCTGGGACTGCGCAACCTGTGACGGGCCGTCGTGCCTGCGACGGTCCGTCACGGTGGTCGTCGCAGCTCCCTCGAGCTCAAGTGGCTGTGACGGCCCATCACACAGCCGTGACGGTCCGTCTTCCTCCGTCATGACGGTCAGAAACTCGTTCTTGCACCAAATTCTCAAAAGTTGAAGTGTTTTGCAACAGAAACTCACGATGGTTCGTCGTGGATGTGACGGCACGTCCTGCAGGTCGTCACAATTTACAGAGAGTCGATTTTAATATCCAAATTCAGAATCTCTAAGTATGTTGCAACGATACACCCTTGACGGGCCGTCGTGCCTATGACGGTCCGTCAACGTGTCCGTAGTATGGCCCAGTTTTTCCAGAATAAAATCTGCTGCTCCAAAACGACTAAACAGGTCGTTACAATAGATACCAATTTTACCCATCGTTCGTCCCCGAACGATCAAAAGAAGAAAAACAATGGCGAAAAGGAGTACCTGAATCTGTAAACAGATGTGGGTATTTTTCTTGCATATCTGCCTCCTTCTCCCAAGTAGCCTCTTCAACCGGTCGATTCTTCCATTGCACTTTGATGGATGCAATCTCTCTCGACCTCAGCTTGCGAACTTCTCTATCTAATATAGCAACCGGTTCCTCTTCATAAGTCAAGTTCTCATCCAACAAAACTGAATCCCAACGGATAATGTAGTTTCCATCTCCGTGGTATCTCTTCAACATGGACACATGAAACACCGGATGTACTCCGGACAGCCCTGGGCAAGGCTAATTCATAAGCCACCTCCCCTATTCGCTTTAGTACCTCGAATGGTCCAATATACCTTGGACTTAGCTTACCTCTTTTCCAAACCGCATCACCCTTTCATGGGTGAAACCTTCAACAAGACTTGCTCACCTTCCATGAACTCCAAGTCTCTAACTTTTCGGTCTGCATACTCTTTTGTCTACTTTGAGCCGCTAAAAGCTTTTCTTGAATAGCTTTCACCTTCTCCATAGAATCTCTTAACAGATCAGTCCCCCAAGGTCTAACTTCAAATGCATCAAACCAACCAATGGGAGATCTACACCTCCTCCCATACAATGCTTCAAATGGAGCCATATCAATACTGGAGTGATAGCTATTATTGTATGAAACTCCGCCAAAGGTAAAAAGCTATCCCAATGGCCACCAAACTCTATCACACATGCACGAAGCATATCCTCCAGCACTTGAATCGTTCGCTCAGACTGACCATCGGTCTGAGGGTGAAATGCAGTGCTAAGGTCCAACCTAGTACCTAATTCAACATGTAATGTCCTCCAAAACTTAGAAGTAAACTGCGTACCTCTATCTGATATGATTGAGAGTGGAACTCCATGCAACCGAACGATTTCTGAGATGTAGATTTTGGCTAACTTCTCTGCATTGTAGGTCACCTTGACCGGAATGAAGTGAGCAGACTTAGTTAACCTATCAACAATCACCCAAATAGAGTCATACTTACCCAATGTCTTTGGAAGACCAACCACGAAGTCCATCGCGATTCTCTCCCACTTCCATTCAGGAATGGGCATGCTCTGAAGTGTTCCTCCGGGCCTCTGGTGTTCATACTTACTTGTTGACAATTTGGGCATTTGGCAACAAACTCAACAATATCCCGCTTCATTCTACTCCACCAGAAGTGTTGCTTTAGGTCGCGGTACATCTTGGTTGCACCAGGATGTATAGAATATCCGGAACTATGAGCTTCTGTAATAATGGTGATCAAATCATTGATGCGGGGTACACATACTCTTCCCTTAATCCTCAAAACACCTTACCCATCGATTATTGCTTCCTTAGCCTCTCCTTGCAACACTTTATCTCGAATTCGCCTCAGTTTCTCATCATCAAATTGTTTCCCCTTAATCTGATCAAGAAAAGAGGATTTGCCTCTACACAAGCTAACAATCCTCCCTTCTCGTTTATTTCTAACCTCATAAGGTCATTAGCCAAAATCTGCACTTCTCTAGCCCATGGGCGTCTAGAAGCTTGCAAATGAGCTAGACTTCCCATGCTTCCGGCCTTCCTACTCAAAGCATCTGCCACAACATTTGCTTTTCCCGGATGATACAAGATAGTGATGTCGTAGTCCTTCAGTAGTTCCATCCATCTCCTCTGTCTCAAGTTCAAGTCTTTCTGAGTGAATACATACTGTAGGCTACGATGGTCCGTGTAGACTTCACACTTAACCCCATACAAGTAGTGTCTCCATTGCTTTAGTGCAAATACTACCGCGGCCAACTCCAAATCATGGGTCGGATATTTACGCTCATGCACCTTTAATTGCCTCGAAGCATAAGCGATCACATTCTTCTCTTGCATTAGCACTGCACCCAACCCAGAATAGGATGCATCACAATAAACAATGAAGTTTTTGCCCTCTTACCGGCAAGGTGAGGATAGGCGCGGTAGTCAACAAAGTCTTAAGCTTCTGGAAGCTTTCCTCACACTCATCCGACCATACAAATGGGACGTTTTGCTTAGTCAAGTTCGTCAATTGGGAAGCAATGGAAGAGAATCCCTTGACAAATCGGCGGTAGTAGCTAGCTAACCCCACAAAACTCCTTATTTCTGACACGTTTGTAGGTCTTACCCAATTCTTCACTGTCTCAATCTTAGAAGGATCTACCATCACTCCTTCCTTAGAAACCACGTGTCCCAAGAAGGACACTGAATCTAGCCAAAACTCACACTTGGAGAATTTCGCATAAAGCTTTTTCTTTCTCAACAACTCTAACACCATTCTCAAATGCTCCTCATGTTCCTTCTTACTTTTGGAGTATATCAGTATATCATCAAAAACACAATCACAAAGAGGTCCAAGTATGGCTTGAAAATCCCGTTCATCAAGCTCATGAAGGCAGCAGGGGCATTAGTAAGACCAAACGACATTACCACAAATTCATAATGCCCATACCTAGTTCGAAAAGCAGTCTTTGGCACATCCGTTGCTCGTATTTTCAATTGGTGATAACCGGACCTCAAGTCAATTTTTGAGAAGACAAAGCACTTGTAACTGATCGAACAAGTCATCAATGCGAGGAATAGGGTACTTGTTCTTAATAGTTACCTTGTTCAACTGTCGGTAATCTATGCACATTCGGAAACTCCCATCCTTCTTCTTCACAAATAACACCGGAGCACCCCACGGAGATGCACTTGGTCTAATTAAGCCTTTGCTCAACAACTCTTGAAGTTGTGCCTTTAACTCTCTTAATTCGGCGGGAGCCATTCTATACGGGGGTATGAGAAATGGGGCGAGTACCGGGTTCCAAATCAATGCAGAAGTCTATATCCCTATCTGGTGGCATACCGGGAAGATCTGCAGGGAACACATCCAAAAACTCAAAGACCACTGAAACCGACTCGATCGAAGGTACTTGGGTAGTGTCATCCTTGAGATGTGCCAAGAAAGCTAGACAAACCTTACTAACCATCTTCTGAGCACGAATAAAGGAGATGATACGCACCGGGTTGGGAGTGTAGTCACCCTCCCACACTAACGGATCTGCCCCAGGCTTGGCTAACGTTACCGTTTTAGCATTACAATCCAAAATCGCAAAATTCGAGGAAAGCCAAGTCATACCCAGAATTACATCAAAGTCACCCATTTCTAGAATAACCAAATCTACATAAGTGTTGCTCCCCACAAAACTCACCAAACAAGACCTATACACTTTTTCGACTATCACAGACTCACCCACCGGAGTAGAAACACGAATAGGCATGTCAAGTAATTCACAATGTAAATTTAGACCATTAGCAAATGAGGAAGATACGTATGAAAACGTGGAGCCAGGGTCAAATAATACAGATGCCATGCAATCACAAACCAAGAGATTACCTGTGATAACAGCATCAGACGCCTCCGCTTCAGACCTCCCAGGGAATGCATAACAATGGGCCCTATCATTCGTCTGTCCGTTGCCCCTACCATGTTGTGTAGTAGTGGCTCCGTTTTGCCCTTCACCTCTGCCGTTTTGGTGACCACCATTACCTCGGCCACCACGCCCTCCAGAATAACGACCTCTGCCATTACCACCCCTACCTCTAGCTAGTGGGGCTCTGTAACTCTGTTTTGGACAATTCCTCCTAATATGTCCAATCTCCCCACATCCATAGCACTCTCTGGAATCGGGCATAGGTCTCTCGGAGTATGTTTGACCGTTCTGAGGTGGACCCCCAACTACAGTCTGTAGTGAAGACTGTATTGGTCGAACTGAGTGACCTCCGGAGTTCTGTCTCTAGAGTAGGAACCATTAAACTCACCTCCCCTTCGAAACCTCTTTGATGTAGACGTTGTGGTGAAGTCATCCGTTTCACTCCTTCCACCTCTATCACAAAGTCTACCACCTCTTAGAAGGATGTTGCTGTTGCCGCTATCTGTAAGGCTGAAATCCGCAACTCCGACCTCAACCCCTTCACGAAACGGCGGATCCGTTCTTGTGGACTGAAACAGAGTTGGGTGGCGTATCTGGATAGTGCGCGAATTTAGCCTCGTATGCATTAACCGTCATTCTACCTTGCTCCAGACTCAAGAACTCATCCCTCTTTCTATCTCTCAAAGTCCTTGGGATATATTTCTCCATAAATAGGGTAAAGAATGATTCCCAAGTCATAGGTGGTGCCTCTGTTGGTTGACACTCAACATGTGAACGCCACCACATTTTGGCGTTACCTTGGAACTGATAGCTCACGAACTCGACACCAAACCTCTCTACTATCCCCATCTTGTATAGTAGCTCATGACAATCAACCAGAAAATCATAAGCATCCTCAGATTCTGCACCCTTGAAGACTGGAGGTTTCAATTTCAAAAACTTACTAAAAAGTTCGTGTTGATCGTTTGTCATAATAGGCCCAGTAGTCAGACGTGGAAATGTGCCTATTCCCAATGTTGCATCCATGAGGGGAGCCATAGTAGCCGCATGTCATATCTCTGAAACCGGAGGTGTTGGTGCAGAAACCACTGGAGGTGCTTGACCCTGATCAGACAACCCGCTAAGATAAGCAAGTACTTGGTTGATCATCTCTGGGGTAGGGTGGGGTGGCATTTCCTCATTCTGCCCTTGTTCGGTTTCCCCTTCCTCACCCTCTCTTACTACATCCTCAGTCGGTGGAGGAGTCACCGCTTAGTATCAGATGGGCTAGGGGCTCGTCCTCTTCCTCTAGAGGACGTCCTCCCACGACCTCTTCCACGGCCTCTTGCCGCTGTTCCTCCTCGAGCCACAGCCCCAGTGGCTGGCTCAGTAGTTTCATGTCTTTCCGTTGTCGCTGCTGGTGCGGTCGTTGCTCTAGTTCTAACCATCTGCGAAATAGAGTGAAGATGGTCAGATACCAATTTGTATCACCTAGATACCAATTGGACTCAAGTAGTAGCACGAAAGAAAGAATGAAAGAATGGAATTTTCCTAAATCTTATAGCCTCTCAAGGAAAAGTAAAGGCGTCCCCCTACCGTTCCTTAAGACTCTACTAGACCTGTTCTTGTGTGATGAGACCAATGAACCTAATGCTCTGATACCAAGTTTGTCACGACCCAAATCGGGGCCGCGACTGGCACCCACATTTACCCTCCTATGTGAGCGAACCAACCCATCTAAACCTTAACATTTCAATATAATCAACAAAAAATAATGCGGAAGACTTAAACTCATAAAAACAACTCAACACTATTATAATATATTCCTAAAATCTGGAAGACATCATCACAAGAACATCTATGATCAATTACTAACTAAACTATCTAAGAATGTCTAAGAAGCTAAAAATACATAAGAAACTAGTCCATGCCGGAAGTCAAGGCATCAAGACTTTAGAAGAAGATCCAGTCCAAGCTAGAAGCGTTAGCTCACCCTGAGATCCGGTATGACGAAATCTGGCCCGAATTACTGTTGTGTGAAGTTGACGGAACGTTTGCTGCATAACACAAATAACAAGGAGAAAAACATAAAAGTAGGGGGTCAGTACAACCTCACGTACTGAGTAGATATCATCGGCTAACTTAAAAATAGGGAACAGTATATATCAATAATAGTGTAAATCAACTATAAACTCAACATGTAGCAACAACAAGTATTATAACCGTCAATAAATACCATCAATTTCATCCATGAGGGCTCAAGCCTCAATACCATACTCATTTGGGGATTAAGTTCATTATGTTGAGTATATTATCAACTTTCAAGGTTCATTATCTTTCTTCTCTCTTGTGTCGGTACGTGACACTCCGATCCCCTACCACTATGTGTCGGTGCGTGACACTCCGATCCCCTATATGTGTCGGAACGTGACACTCCGATCCCCTATATGTGTTGGAACGTGACACTCCGATCCCCTATATGTGTCGGTACGTGACACTCCGATCCCCTAATTCTACGTGTCGGTTCGTGACACCCGTCCCACTAATACTATGTGTCGGAACGTGACACTCCGATCCACTAATACTATGTGTCGGAACGTGACACTCCGATCCACTAATACTATGTGTCGGAACGTGACACTCCGATCCACTAACCTCATTCTATCCGTTCATCAAGCCTTCTCTATACCAAGGCATCATCAATCCCATCACTTTAATTCATCAAGCCTTCTTTTATACCAAGGCATCATCATAATATGTGAATTAGGTTTCCTTTCAAGATTTAGGATTCAATAACTTCATCATGCTTAGTTTATCACAATTTCATAATCACAATCATGCAAACATACAATTAAACACATAGCAGGGTTTACAATACTATCAATACATATCATTCAGTATTAAGAGTTCACTACGAATATCGTAAAAACCATAACCTACCTCCACCGAAGAATTGAAATCAACAAGAAATCTCCCAAGCTTTGTTATCCTTTTCCCTGTTCGACTCTCTCTCTCAATCGATCAATCTCCCTTTTGTTCTTTCTCTTTGTTTTCTATGTTCAAACCCTCTTTCTTTTACCCTAATTAACTTATAATTAAGTGTGAAAAAGGACAATAAACCCCACTAATTAACTTAAGGTTACCCCTTTTAACCCCTAAGTAATCAGACTTATTAATGTTAACCCTCAATTTTTATAATTAAGGAAAGAATAGTAAAAAACGACCCTTAAAACGTGTAGAGGAATCCTATTTTGCCTGGGACTGCGCAACCTGTGACGGGCCGTCGTGCCTGCGATGGTCCGTCACGGTGGTCGTCGCAGCTCCCTCGAGCTCAAGTGGCCTGTGACGGCCCGTCACAGCCGTGACGGTCCGTCCTGTTCCTCCGTCATGACGGTCAGAAACTCGTTTCTTGCACCAAATTCTCAAAAGTTGAAGTGTTTTGCAATGGAAACTCACGACGGTTCGTCGTGGATGTGACGGCACGTCCTGCAGGTCCGTCACAATTTACAGAGAGTCGATTTTAATATCCAAATTCAGAATCTCTAAGTATGTTGCAACGATACACCCTTTACGGGCCGTCGTGCCTATGACGGTCCGTCAAGGTGTCCGTAGTATGGCCCAGTTTTTCCAGAATAAAATCTGCTGCTCCAAAACGACTAAACATGTCGTTACAGTTTTTCACTGTTTTGTATTTTTAATTCATACTAATCTTCAGCATGTATAAAATATTATTTTTTTTTTACACAGGTGATGCCTTCAACTGTTGATCTGCATGTTGTAGCTGAAGGAGCAAAGAAATACATAGTAAATTTGAACACAAGGATGTGTAGTTGCGGAAGATTTCAACATTATGAGATACCATGTGGTCATGCAATTGCTGTTCTCCGGTACAGGAAGTTACATGAAGCAGATTTCTGTTCTGCTTTTTATAGCCTCAAGAATTTCAAAGATGCTTATGCCATTCCTGTCGAGCCTATCCCGTGCGAGAGTACATGGTATATACCAAGTTATATTTCAGATCCTAAATTGATGCCGCCTGGTCCAAAAAGAGCAGCAGGAAGATCCAAACTTGAACGGTGGAAGGGATTCGCAGATGTGAAGTTCAAGAAGACAAAAAGCACATGCAGTAGATGTCATCAGGTTGGACACAATAGGAAGACTTGTTCAAATTATTCTGTACAAAAACAATGATGTCGTAATGTTAAATCTGTGTTATTGAGGCATTACATTGTTATAAATGTGTTTTTTTATTGAATAATATTAATATTCATACAAATGTCATACAGTATTCATACAGTTTTCATACATTATTCATACCAGAAATATATATACAATTTGTTTGTGTTTGTATTTTGAAAAATATATTTTATAATTTGTCATAATTCATATATTTTCATATATCATTGCTATGTAGTATATATCAAATTTTAATATGACATTCACAATTCATATAATTTTCATACATGATTCATACAGTTTCATATATGTTAAAGTGAGACACATTATAAAACCATGAGTAGTCAAAATTAAAATAAAAACAGAAACAAATTGTATGTATATTAGTAGTATGAATAATGTATGTAAGATGGTGATACACATTTATTAATTTATAATTGTATGATATAATTCATACATTTTTCATACAGTATTCATACCAGTAATATAATTAATATAAGTTTCTGTTTTGTATTTTGAAAGTGTATAGTATTCAATCAAAACAAATTTCAATATTACTATGTACTATATATCAAATTTTAATATGACATTCATAATTCATATGATTTTCATACATGATTCATACAGTGTTCATATATGTTAAAACTGAGACACATTTAGTAATAATCAGTAATAATTTATATAAAACCATCAAAGTATTCATAATAAAAAAACTGGGAAAATACATAAATTGTTCATAAATTAAAAAAAAGTCTTTCAAATAAATTATCTATGTGCCATGAAGATTTCTACTTCCTGATACGGAATTTTGGAGTAGGATAATTGGTGGTGTCCATAACTTGTTCTTTATGAGTTCGAGGTCCACCCTTCTTGCTAGCAACTGTTCCTGTAACTTCACTTTCACTGATTGCGCCTTCATCATTCTTTGATTTTCCATAATGCCAAAGTAATGTTGCATATCCTTGACGATGATATGTTGAATCAATATCAATATGTGACATATCAAAAACACCATTGCTCATGTATTCGGCAAATAGAGATGTGTATAAACCACAATCACTGTAAACAAATTGAAAAAAAAATTTGTAATGAATATTAGCAATTTCAATTTAAAATGAATAAAAAATAATGTAAGAAATATACATACTTTGAACTTTCTTCTTGTTGAGGAACATGTGTAACATTCTTGATATACTTAGAGGTTCAGAGTGAGACTTCTGTTGATAATCAGGGAGATTATTCGCATACAAATCAAGCATTTTGCCATAAAACCCTGTGCTCGTCAATAAAGGAATCATGGTTGCAAGCTTATCAACGGCTTCTTTGACTTTCCTTGAATGAACAGATCCTCCCATCATCGAATCATATACATATAGACATCTATTTTTGATTCGGAATACAACAAGAAACCAATGGAATTTGTCATTGATGTTGACTGGGATGATTACTTCATCAACCCTATCCCACGGAATGTTAGCAAGCAGCTTATATCCTCTAATGCATTGTCCAACATCATGGTCCGGTGATATGCATCTCATGTCACATTGTGATTGTCTCCACTGTTTCTCAATGTTATCAACCCATGCCATAAACCAACAATCAACAGTACTGTAAGAAGTGACATTTTGGGAGTATTTTGCCTTCTTTCGGAGATAATACATTATTGTATTAATATGCTGTTTTAACAAAAAAAAATGCATATCTGATCATTCACTGTTCACACATATTTCATACAGAAAATAGACATACAGAAAACATACATATATAACACATATTTCATACAGAAAACATACATACAAAACATACATATATCACATATTTCATACAGAAAATATACATACAGAAAACATACATATATCACTGCAATAGTACATATATCACTGCAATTGTATTAATATGTTGTTTTAACAAAAAAAAACATATCTAATTCATTCACTGTTCACACATATTTCATACATGAAATATACATACAGAAAACATACATATATCACTGCAACTCAAAAGCATAATATTTAGTTGAAAAAAAGGTCTTACCCCGTCCTCCCAAGGTCTGCCCGGTTAACTCATTATGTGAAAAAAATCTTTCTCTCCGATTTTGACTACGCCAAAGTCCATTTGAGGATGAAATGAGTTTTTAATCTTGGAATAAGCTGCTTTTCTGTAAATGTTTAAAAAATTGTTATATTAATTTAGTAGTTTATAAATTAAGTAAAATATTTTTTATCATCGTACAAATTACCTGCCACGTCTGCTCGACACATCTTTGAAAATCCATTTATTGAACTCCTCAATCATTTCGTCTGGTACATCAAACCCATTGTGATTTTGGAATGGATGTTTGATTTGAAAGAATGTAAGTACTCTATTTGAACTGCTTTCTCCTTCCGACATTCTGATATAAGGAGAAGAGTCGTATTTACCCACATTCTTGTTTCTTGTTCGCATATTTGGAGTCGTGGTGGCATTAAGAATCGGATCCAGGGCAATTATTTGTGTCATGGTAAAATCAGGATAATCGTCCAATGTTGGTGGTTTTGATTTTGACGCTGTAGATGCATCAACATTTAAACAATCATCCGTTGATTTTTGAGCTGCATATACATGAAAAAATGTTAAATAAAAAAAAATTCTAAAATTTGAATTTATGTGATAAAAATGAATATATCGTACCAGCTGTGTTTGAACTTTGGACTTGTTGTGGAATTGTCTCTGTAGGCATATCTGTCGGATCATATTGTGCAGCATGATGGTTGACGTTTTCCTGAAACATGTATTCATACACATATAATACACAACTAATGCAGTGAATCATACACAATTCTAATAAACTTACAACATAATATTGAGAAATACATAATACATACAAATAGTATACCAAACATGATACAATATAATCAAACACATTTCAAACAACCTTACAACAATCTTTCATACACAATATACAAATCAAAACATAAAGTATAACTAATTATGTATATTACTATTCACAAGTATCAGAAAACTTGATACAACAAAATTTATACACAATGCATACACATTTCATACATATTTTATATATACAGTGATATGATAGTATACTGATTCATACACAATTCATACAGTGGATCATACACATTTCATACAGTTAATCATACACACTTCATACTGTCACGACCCAAATCAGGGACGCGACTGACACTCACATTTACCCTCCTATGTGAGCGAACCAACCAATCTAACCTTAACATTTTAATACAATATCAACAAAAGAAATGCGGAAGACTTAAACTCATAATAAAACAACTCAAAACTATTATTAATATTCCCCAAAATCTGGAACTCATCATCACAAGAACATCTATCTCAAATTTCTAAACAAAAACTGTCTAAGAAGCTAAAACAATAAAAGCTAGTCCATGCCGGAAGTTCAAGGCATCAAGACTTGAAGAAGAAGACCCAGTCCAAGCTAGACGCGTTAGCTCACCCTGAATTTCCGAAGGTAGTGAAGACTGGCTAGATCTACTGTTGAGTTGAAGTTGACAGAACGTTTGCTGCATTACACAAATAGCAAAGAAGGAAACATAAAAGTAGGGGGTCAGTACAACCACAAGTACTGAGTAGATATCATCGGCCAACTCAGAATAGAAGATAATATATATCAAGTAATATTATAAATCAACTATAAGCTCAACATGTAGCAACAACAAGTATTAAAATCGTCAATAAATACCATCAAGTTCATCCATGAGGACTTAAGCCTCAATACCATACCCATTTGGGAAATAAGTTCATTATGTTGAGTATATTATCATCTTTCAAGATTCATTATCTTTCTTCCTCTTGTGTCGGTACGTGACACTCCGATCCCCTACCACTATGTGTCGGTACGTGACACTCCGATCCCCTAATTCTACGTGTCGGTTCGTGACACCCGATCCCCTATTTGTGTCAGTACGTGACACTCCGATCCCCTATATGTGTCGGAACGTGACACTCCGATCCCCTATATGTGTCGGTACGTGACACTCCGATCCCCTATATCTACGTGTCGGTTCGTGACACCCGTTCCACTAATACTATGTGTCGGAACGTGACACTCCGATCCACTAATACTATGTGTCGGAACGTGACACTCCGATCCACTAATTTCATTCTATCCGTTCATCAAGCCTTCTCTATACCAAGGCATCATCAATCCCATTACTTTAACTCATCAAGCCTTCCTTTATACCAAGGCATCATCATTATTAACGTAGATTAAAGTTTCTTTCAAGATTTGGGATTCAAGGGTTTTCATCATGCTTAATTTATCAAAATCACATTATCATATTCATGCAAGCATACAATTAAGCATATAGACAGGTTTACAATATCATCAATACATATCATTCCCTATCAAGAGTTCACTACGAATATCGTAAAATAACCATAACCTACCTCCACCGAAGAATTGGAATCAACAAGTAATTTCCCAAGCTTTGATATTCTTCTTCCTCGTTCGACTCTCTCTCTCAATCGATCAATCTATCTCTCTCTTTTCTTTTCTCTTTTTCTTATTCAACCCTCCTTCTTTTACCCTAATTAACTTATAATTAAGTGTAAAAGATGGCAAGAATACCCCACTAACTAACCCAAAGTTACCTCTTTTATCCCTCAAGAATTGGAGTTATTAATATAAACCCTCAATCTTTATAATTAAGGAAAGAATAGTCCAAAACGACCCTTAAAACGTGTAGAGGAATCCTATTCTGCGTGGGATTTGCACAACCTGTGACGGGCCGTCGTGCCTGCGACGGTCCGTCACGATGGTCGTCGCAGCCTCCAAAAATTCAGGTGGACTGTGACGGCCCGTCACACCTGTGACGGTCCGTCCTGCACCTCCGTCCTGACGGTCAGAAACTCGTTTTTTGGTACCCAATTTCAGAATCCTAAGTATATTGAAACGGTGCCCCACGACGGTTCGTCGTAGATGTGACGACACGTCCTGCAGGTCCGTCACAGATTACAGAGAGTCGATTTTAATATCCAAATTGAAGAATTCTAAGTGTCATGGAACGGAACCTCCTCAACGGGCCGTCGTGACCACGACGGTCCGTCGTTACATCCGTCGTCCCAGTCAGTTTTTCCAGAAATAAAATCTGTTGCTCAAAACGACTAAACAGGTCGTTACACATACAGTGAAACATACATAAAAAATACATGTTTCAGCAATTGATATTGTAATATGAAGAAATCTGTAATTTCATACAGTGAATCAAACACAATTCATACAATATTTAATTACACAAAATATATATATTAAATATTTTATACCCAAAAAACAGAAAATAAAAATAACATAATTTATATATTTTTCAAACAAAATTCATACATAAAGTATACACAGATATATATACCTCTGGTTGTTCTTCAGGTATTTGTTCTCCTCTTGAAAATCGAATCTCATCAATTATCATTTTGGTGGAGTTATCAACATACATCTTTATATCAGCCATGTGCTTGTGAACCTTATCGGTGAACATAAAAAAATTTATACATTAATAGTTTATAAAGTCATTATATTAATTATATAAAAATATGTTGGAACTTACAGTGATTTTGAGTTCTTTCAACTCTGCCTTAACCTGTTAATTAAAAAAATATGTATTTGATATGTGTACTGTAATTTCAAAAAAAATTATGTTTATTTGAATATTTTACTTTTACCTCTGCAATATCAGCTCTCAATTCTTGAACTTTATGTTCACTGTCAACAGCACGATTTTCCGATGATCTTGGATTTTCTGAATCCTGGTGGCTGCTGGACTGATTTATAATGGTCTCGTCCATTAGATTTAACTCTTCTTCCGATAAGACAATATTTCTGAATTTATGCTGCATAAAAAAAAATGTATAATGTATAATGAATTATATTGAATGTAATAGCATTATAAGAAAAATACCTGATTCCCATGAGTTCTGAAAATTGTTTTCTTCAAATCGTCAAAAAAAATGACGTCATTCGGTGTCTTCCAGTTTAGTATTCTCGGTGTGCGATTTGAAACTCGTATAGCAATGGTGTTGTCAAATGGATGACAACACTCATAAAACCATATCTGCAGTGCTATGTGGAACTGGCTGAATTTGAATGACGATGGATTTTTTTTGAATTTTTTATTGCAAGCTTTGAGTGTTAAATTAAAACACTCATTTGCCCAAGGGAAAGTGGCATACTGTCCAGACTCTACCAAATCAAAATACAATTTTGGAACTGTTGTCTTTGAAGGGTCTGATGCAGTCAGAAATGAAGAAATAAAGTACAGGATCCCGATTTTTAGTTTATCATCTTCTTCCCAAAATTTTTGCAATTTAAACTTGTAATAAAAATCAGACTTGGATACTTTATTAAAATCTCCAAAATTTTCAGCAATGAGTCTGTTTTGAACATGTGGATCTGAAACAAAATCAGAAACAGGTCCACATTTCAAACCAGTTATAGCAACAAACTCTTTTAGACCAAAATTTAACTCTTTACCATTTACTTTAATGACAAACATGTCATCCCTAACATTTTCATTCCCCATTATAAATAAGTGCCTCAACAATTGACATTGGATTTTAATGTGATGCAAATTATAAAAAAATCCAAAAGGTGTTTCATCTAGGAATTGTTGAAACTTATCTTGACCTAAAAAGGTCAACAAATCCGCAAACACATTCATGTTAATACATGAAGACAGATGTGTTTGTGTCTTCTTCTCCTAACAAAATTGTAAAAATTAAATATATTAATCATACACTCATACACATGTAATACAAAACTAATTCATATACATAGTATACAAAACATAATCAAAATATAAAGTATAACTAATTATGAATATTACTAGTAAACAGTACCCAAAAACTTGAAAAAAAAAATTCGTACGCATTTTATATATACAGTGAATCATAAAAATTCATACAGTGAATTATACAAAATTCATACAGTGAATCATACAAAAATCATACAGTGAATCATACACAATTCATACACATTTTATATATACAGTGAATCATACAAAATTCATACAGTGAATCATACAAAATTCATACAGTTATCATACAATTTTAACCTATATAATTTTCTAATTATATAATATAATGAAAAAATATATAATATATGAAAAAACAGTACCCAAAAACTTGATAAAAAAAATTCATACACATCTTATATATACAGTGAATCATACAATGAATCATACAAAATTCATATAGTGAATCATACACAATTTATACAGTTATCATACACAATTCATACGGTGAATCATACATAAAAAAAACATTATTTATTTAAACAGAAATTTCATATAGGGAATCATACACAATTCATACATTATTTATTTTACACAAAAATTGTATTTTAACTATTTTATAGACAAATAAAAAAAAAAAAATAACAGAATATAAAAAAATATTAAAAAATTAACTTTTACTAACCTTTGAACTTTTTTTGGGTTTATCAGTTTCTTCTTCTTCTGCTCTTGGTTTTTTGGATTTTGATTTTATCAACTCTTCCACAAAATCAGATTCAGACTCTGATGATTCCTTGATTTCTTTTCCTTTCCTTTTCTTTCCTCTTTCTTTAGTCGTTTTCTCGGATTCATCTTCTCTTTTCTTTTCTTTCCCTTTTCTCTTCTTCTCATTTTCCTTTGGATTTTGTGTTTGTGATAAAATTTTGAAAGATGGAGCATGAAAATCGTTTGAACTTGCTTCTTCATTCAATCTTCGACTTTTTCTTGGGGTTTCGTTGCTTCTTTTCGACATTGTACGGTTTGATTATTGCAAGATTTAAAGATTTGAGTGCTAAAAATTAAGATTTGAATGGAACTATTCGAGAATTCTTGAAGAATAGTGTTAAGAGAGATGAAATTTTGAGAGAGGAATTAGGCGTGCTAAGATAGTGAAAGCGTGTGAAAAAGTTGAAAGGTTTTGAGAGGCGTGCGATTGTAATGATTTTGAAAATAAATGGGGAAGAACAAAAATTTTGGGTAATATAAATTATTATTTTTTTAGATATTGTTTTACAGTTTTAAAACTGTAATTTTTTAAATTTTGATAAAAACCCTATAATTTTGTAGTTATCTTAAAAAAGGTAACTAAATAATATTTAATTTAAATAACTTTAATTAAGAGTTTTGTTTAAAAAAGGTAACTTAAAATAATAAGTGTAATTAACTACATTGGTTTAAATATGGTAATTGAATATTAAAACTAAGTTATTATTATTTAAAAAATTAATGATAATAATATATATTTCTTAATATGCTATAACTTGATAATAATATGCTATAAGTAGTTTAATATTGAAAAGTTTGTTTATAACTTGATATTTAACATCTTAAATGTGTGTGTAGTGTTTTTTACTTTTTCTATTTATACTAGGTAGAGATTAGCCGGGCAAGCACGGGCCCAATATAAGCCCAACATAACAGAGATTTAAAGCTAGAATTATTTGACTGGAAACAAATTATCTTAAATAATTAATCTCGAGATAAATTAACTTACAATACATAAGTTATTATATATTTTATTACTATGACAAAACTTATGAAATAAATAAGACAATTACTACCTAATATCTCTTACTGAACATGAAATGAAATAATCTTACATTTTATTCTGAAATTGTTACATTTTATACCTCACACAAAATGACTCTTTAAAGTCGGTTTTATTTTTTAAAAAAACCATAATACTAATTCAAAAGTCAACAATATATTTAAATTTATATCCATAAATTTAACGATATCTATGTATTTTATATTTACATATTAACACAATGCTATGAATCAAATTGGAGGTCAGCCAGGATATAGTCTGACTTGTTGTGATCTCCGACTTGCCCTGTTACATCAGATGAACAAGGTAGAAATTTAGTATTCGTAAAAACATAAAATATAAAAAAAAATCGGTATATAAAGTAAAGCATAAGTAAAAAAAAAACAAGCAAATAGATCCAAATATAAAAGGTTCAAGTTAAAGCTAAAGAACACATTTAACCAATAAAGATGAAAATAAGAGAAATAGACTCAGGTTTGATTCCACCTTTCAATAAGTTGTTTTCAGTTCCTAAAGTCGCCATTAAAAAACTCAATTCATTTATTTATTAAAAGGTTATTGATAAGGTCTTCCATTGATTTATTAAAAGGTTATCGGTAAGGTCTTTTGTGTAATCTAATGTAGCAGCTTTCTCACAATTCCCATCAACTATAGCAATTATCGTGACAGCCAAACTATGAGAGTTCAGATCTTCGTTCTTCCTTAAAAGGAAATGGGAACTGGCTTTAAAATCGAACCTTCACCACACCAATTATGTGAAAGTTCAAGTAGCCAACAACTCAGCTACAAAGGTTATTCATGAGAGTTCAATTCATTTCTTTTTTGTCTCATTTTTCAAGGCAACAACAACCTTTAATTGCATTATATAAGAAAAGACAAAATAACAGCTTTGAAAAGATTTTTCATGCAATAACCGCAGGTAAAACCTCACACAGTGACTAAATAACATATTTTGGACACCCTTGATACAACAATATGATGTAGCCTAGTTATTTTAGGCGCTCTGAAAGAGTAAGAACATAAAGTGTTTGTATGTTCGAATCTCACTAGTTGCAAAAAAAAAATCACTTTTTAAGAAGAGCAGGTTCACTTGGACACCCTTCGTGAAATTTCTAGCTCCGTCACTGTCTTCAATAATATATTGTGCACAACCCAATTATTTTATAAAACAATAAGCTATCTCTTCCAATGCAAAACTCTTAATTATGTGATCTAATTTACCTTTGAAAATTAGTCAAATTGAATTTCGATAAACGCAACATGACAAACAATTCTGAACGGAGGAAGTATCTTATAACTTAAATATATCCTTACAAATACCATAACAACTCATTTTTCTCATCAGCATTATTATGTGAAATTCTAAAACATTTATCTACACATAATAGTCCATTATTTAATACGTAAACTTCAATCTCAATTGCAAATTGATAATTATTGTGTCAAACAGGAATCAAAGACAATATTAAACAATCAGAAATTGTATTGAAATAATTAGATGAATGCATCACTTACCTGCTCATTTGTGTTTGCTAATAATCTACAGATACACGATTTTGATCCAATTGATGACACTTTGTTTTTCAATAGAAGTCTTTATGAATTAAATCTCATGAAATAAGAAGATGTGCAGCTGCTGAAACTCCATTATAAACATGCAACTAAAAATCTGTGAGAGAATTATGGACTGTTGAAGGAGATATAATCGATGTATAAAAACTTCTCATATACAAAGGGTGTCAATGTTGACAGATGTAGTAATATGCAGAGCACACGATTGATATTCTATACCCATCTTATGCCACCTATGTATGATATTGTATGTCTTGACTAATTTAACCTTTAACTTTTTTTAAAATTGACAAGAACCACACATGTTGAAATAAGCCTTTTCTATAATAGTAGTAATATAACATATGAATATATGAGAATATACATTGTATTAGTTTGCCACCAATAGTTTTAAGCAACAAAAGAAATCAAAGGTACACACAAAAAATTATGATTTATATTCTACAATTCTTATTTTTATCATTAATAATAACTACTTTATGTAGGTGTATATCATAAAATTGAAACTAGTCATCTACTAGCCATTCCAAGGAAATATATGTGTTAGGACCAGAAATAAGCAGGTGTAAATGTGGAAGCTAGCAATGCAAACCTTGAAAGACCATGAGTAAGAAGACAACGAGAAATATACCAAAAGACACAAAGATTTAACGTGGTTCGGTCAATCGACCTACGTCCACAAAGGAGATGAGCAATTCACTATAAATATGAGAGTACAAAATACAGATGGAAACAACCTCAACCAAATTCACTCGGAATACACGGGAGATTCACACAAGTGATAACGTATCAAGCTTGTGAACCACAAATTCTCCCTCTAAACAAAACACTCAAAGCCTTTAAGACTACATTATGAATGCTGATTAAGTTAGCAGGAACATTCCTCTATTTATAGAGTCCTAAACCTTTTCCTGCAATAAAAGGATTAGTCAATCCAAAACCTTTTCCTAAAAGAAAAACTTATTTATGGTAAGAAATCAGGACAAATAAAACCCAACTAATCTCCCCCCTGGCCTGAATTTCTCACAAAATAAATTTGTGGACCTTCTTCACTTAATCTTCAACAACTTGCTTCTCCTTAGGATTAGTCAATACAAAACATTTTCCCAAAAGGAAAACCTATTTATGGTAAGAAATGAGGACAAATAAAACATAACAAATCTCCCCCTTGGCTTGAAATTCTCACAAAATAAATTTGTCCACCTTCTTCACTTAATCTTCAACAACTTGTTTCTCCTTAGGATTAGTCAATCCAAAACCTTTTCCTAAAGGAAAACCTATTTATGGTAAGAAATCAGAACAAATAAAACCCAACAAATCTCCCCATTGTGACGAAAAGATGAAACCGAAAATCTAACTATAAAGAACACCAAGTTTAACGTGGAAAACCCCTTCAAACCGAAGGTAAACACTACGGGATTGACAAGATCCAAATTGATTTACTATACCAATAAGAGGTTAGAAATATTATTTTAATGGCTACACATCAAGTGCCAAAAGAGAACGAACAATAGCTACTCCTAACAAAAGATAAATAGAAAGAAACACCACCCAAATCCAGCTTCTGTTCGGGACCTAAAATAGGATCTTTCTGACCTTCAAATCTGATCCCCACCGTTTAAATCAACCAGAAAGATGTCACAAACACTCAAAACAAATTTCAGCCCGATCCAACGGTTAGTTAATCGGAAAACATGATCTGAACGTTGTTGGTCGGAGAAAAAGACTGCAGCAAAAGAACCTTTTCTTTCTCTCTTTTTCTCTTGTTGAAAGCTCTCTCAAAAACCTCTCTATGTTCTAATGTCTTTCAAAGACAATACCAATGAGCAATTAATTATTCTCTCATGACCATCCTCTATTTATAGAGTTGTGCTTTTCCTACAAAGTCAAAACCAACTACAAATATGATAACAATTTCAATCATTTTTCTAATAGAATTGGAAACCAAATAAAGAAAATAATTTCAATCTTTTTTCAAGTAGGATTAGGCCATGGGCCTTTGGATGAAACATGGGCAATATCCCAACAAACTCCCCCTCCATCCAAGGGGCCAAATGGACTTCAAGTGGAGGATCTCTTGGCAGGCTTCATGCCTGTCGCACTTCTACAAAACTCATGCTTATCTACGATCACCACTTTCGTAAGCATATATGAAGGATTGTCATCAGTGTGTATCTTCTCAACCTCAAATAATTTCTCTTCTAGGGCCATTCTAATCAAATGATATTTTCTACTAATATGCTTGGACTTAGAATGAAAGGTAGATGCTTGGTGAGATAATAGCACTCTTATTATCACAAAATAAGACAAATATTGACTGTTCAAAATCAAGATCTTTGATAAACTCCTTCATCCAAAGCAATTCCTTGGCACGTTCAGTAATGGCAATATATTTGGCTTCTGTGGTAGATAGAGCTATGCACTTATTAAAATGATTAATTGCCAAGAAATAGCTCTCCTTCCAAAAGTGATCAAATAGCCAGAAATGGATTTTGAATTGTCAAGATTTTCTCCTAAATCAGAGTCCGTGTAGTATACTAGTTCAGACTTGCCACTACCAAAGCACAATTCCATATTTGACGTACCCTTTAAATATCGTAGTATCCATTTCACTACACCCCAATGTTCTTTTCCAGGATTGGAAAGAAATCTGCTAACGGTACCAACAGCATGTGCAATATCTGGTCTAGTGCAAATCATAGTATACATCAAACTACCAACCGCGGAAGAATATGGAATACTCGCATCTCATTTTTCTCTTCATTAGTCGATGGACTTTGAGTCATACTCAACTTAAAGTGTTTAGAAGAGGTGTACTAACCACTTTTGTCTCTGTCATGTTGAACCTCTTGAGTACTTTCTCAATATACTCCTTTTGGGATAGAGATAACATCTTCTTGTGTCTATCTCGATAGATTTGTATGCCTAAGATCTTCTTTGCTGGCCCCAAGTCCTTCATCGCAAACTAATTGCTTAACTCTTTCTTGAGGATTGCAATTCTAGATTTATTTTTGCCAACAATCAGCATATCATCCATATAAAGTAGTAAGATAATAAAATCATCTCAGAGAACTTCTGAAAGAATACACAATGATCTGAAGAAGTTTTCTTGTATCCCTGATTTTCAATGACAGATTCAAACTTTGAGTACCACTTCCTTGGAGCTTTTTTCAAGCCATACAAACACTTCTCAATTTGCAAACATGGTTTTCTTTCCCATTAAATACAAAACCTTCAGGTTGCACCATGTACATCTCCTCTTCTAAATCCCCATGAAGAAAGGCAGTCTTGACATCCATCTGCTCAACCTCTAAATCTAGACTTGCGGCTAAGGCTAGAACCATACGAATGGAGGACATTTTCACAACATGAGAGAAAATTTCATCAAAGTCAATCCCTTTTTTTTTACCAAAACCTTTGACGTCTAACCTAGCCTTGTATCTAGGTGCACATGTATGTTGATCTTGCTTTAATCTAAATATCCATTTATTTGTTAAAGCTTTCTTACCTTTCGGTAACTCCACTAGCTCATATGTGCCATTCTCGTGAAGTGACTTCATCTCGTCTTCCATGGCTTCTACCCACCTATCTCTATGAGTATAGCATTACTTCATAATAACCTTCAGGCTCTCTCATGTAAGTTAAGAGGATATACTCATTAGGAGAATAACGTGTTGAGCTTCGCTTTTCTCTAGTAGATCTTCTACAAGAGGTTTTTGGAGCATCCGAAGCGGTCATACCAACATGAGTTGGTTGATTATCAACCACAACATCATCAGTAGGAACAATTATATGTTCTGCACTCTCATCACTATCTTGATCATTGCCTTGGGTTCCCTCATGTGCAGAAGATGTATCAATAATAGGATTTGGATCAACATCAACTAAGCTCTCATTAGTATGAGAATCTAGTTTCTCAGTCTTGTCAATATCTTTAATAGTTTGATCTTCAAAGAACACAATATCACGACTTCTAATAAGTTTCTTATCAATTGGATCATAAAAGCGATATCCAAACTCATCTTGACCATAACCAATGAAGATACATTGCTTAGTTTTTAACATCCAATTTCGACCTCTCATATTTTGGAACATGCACACAAGCTTTACACCTAAACACTTTCAAGTGATCATAAGAAACATCCTTATCAAACCAAACTCTGTTTGGAACATCACCATCCAAAGCAACAACAGGAGAAAAATTGATAACATAAGCAACAATATTAAGTGTTTTAGCCCAAAAAGAATTAAGAATTTTAGCCTCTGAAAGCACACATCTAACTCTCTCAACTAAAGCTCTGTTCATCCTCTCTGCCAAACCATTTAATTGAGGAGTCTTTGAAGGAGTCTTCTGATGACGTATTCCTTGCGATTTGCAGTAGTTATCAAAGGGACCAATATTACCACCATTATCAGTGCGAATACATTTTAATTTCTTTCCCGTTTGTCTCTCAGATAAGGCTTGAAACTGTTTAAACATATCAAGCACTTGCTTTGTATTTTAAAGGATATACCCGAATCTTGCGAGAATGATCATCAACGAAAGTAGAAAAGTAAAGTGCACCACCTTTTGACTTCACTTTGAAAGGACCACACAAATATGAGTGTACTAGCTCCAATAGCTCAGAATTTCTTGAATGAGGATGACTGTGAAAAGAAACTCTTTTCTGTTCCCTGCTAAGCAATGAACACATATTTTCACCTTTGTTTGTTTCATACCAGCAAGCAAATTCTTCTTATCCAAACAGGTGATTCCTCTCTCGCTCATATGACTAAGCCTCTTGTGCCACAATTCTGATAAAGTCTCACTCTCCACCAAATTTATAGTGTCACCAAGAATCGATCCTTGTGTCACGTATAAATTTGAATGTTTTCTTCCTCGAGATAAAATCAGTGACCTTTAATGAGCTTCCATTGGCCATTGCACAAGTCATTATGATAGCCATGAGCATCTAGTTGTCCTACAGAGATCAAATTTAAGAGAATGTCTGGAGCATGCTTGACATTCTGAAGGACCAACGTTGAACCGGTATTGGTTTTCAAACAAACAGTGCTAACACCAAACACCTTAACCTCACTAGCATTACCCATCTTTAACACCTCAGAATTAACAGAAGTATAAGATGAAAAGAAATCTTTTCTTGGTGTGACATGTGATGTAGCTCCAAAATCTACTATCCAACTTGTATCTTGAGATACAAAATTGATGACGTCTTTATCACAAGTGAAGAGAAGGTCATCTTGGACAACAACAACAACATTATTTTCATTGTTTTCTTCCTTCTTCCCTTCTTTAAGATCTTGCTTCAATTATTTACAGAATCTTTTAATATGTCCTTTCTTTCACAATGATAACATATAATATTTGGATTCTTGAATTTTGAGTTGCTTCTACTCTTACCTCTACTCCTCGGATCTCTTGTCTTATGTCTCCCTCGATCTTCTGTATATAGAACATATGAATGTGAAGATGTGTCTTGATATTTTCTTCTAACCTCTTCATTCAACACACCACTCTTTGCATATTCCATAGTTACCTTTCCACCAG
This sequence comes from Solanum peruvianum, assembly GCA_027705065.1. Taxonomy (NCBI): domain Eukaryota; kingdom Viridiplantae; phylum Streptophyta; class Magnoliopsida; order Solanales; family Solanaceae; genus Solanum; species Solanum peruvianum. The sequence goes on along the minus strand of JAKWJD010000959.1, from coordinate 8,645 downwards.
TGGCAGAATTTGTTAAAGAAACACGAAGAGTTTCCCAAGAATCCGGTAGAGTATTAAGAAGCCAAAGTCCTTGTATTTCATCATCAAAATTAACACCATTCCTGATAGATGATCAAGAATAACCTCAAAATCATTTATATGATCAAGAATAGGACTTCCCTCCTTGTATTTAAAGGTCATCAATTGCTTTAACAAGAACAACTTGTTATTACCAGTTTTTGAAGCATAAAGCATCTCCAACTTTTCCCAAAATGTTCTAGCATGTGTCTCATTCACAATATGGTTGCGAACATTATCTTCAACCCATTGTCTTATATATCCACATACTTGTTGGTGCTCAAATTCCCAATTTTCATCGGTCACATTCTCAGGTTTATGAGCAGAAAAAAATGGAAGATGTAACTTCTTCACAAACAATAGATCTTTCATCTTGTTTTTCCATATGTTGTAGTTTCTTCCGTTTAGACATACCATCTTTCTCATATTCCCCTCCATATAGATAACCTTAGATTTGATACCACTTGTTAGGAACGAAAATAAGCAGGTGTAAATACGGAAGCTAGCAATGCAAACCTCGAAAGACCATGAGTAAGAAGACAACGAGAAATATACCAAAAGAAAAAAAATTTAACGTGGTTCGGTCAATCGACCTACGTCCACAAAGGAGATGAGCAATTCACTATAAATATGAGAGTACAAAATACAAAGGGAAACAATCTCAACCAAATTCACTCGGAATACATGGGAGGTTCACACAAGTGATAACGTACCAATCTTGTGAACAATAAATTCTCCCTCTTACCAGAACTCTCAAAGCCCTTAAGACTACATTGTGAATGCTGATTAAGTTAGAAGGAACATTCCTCTATTTATAGAGTCCTAACATTTTCCTACAAGAAAAGGATTTGTCAATCAAAAACCTTTCCCTTAAAGGAAAACCTATTTATGGTAAGAAATTTAGGGCAAATAAAACCCAAGAATATGTTGATCAAAGTTCTATACAATGTTTATAAAACACAATTCTGATTTGACAAATAATTCTTAATATGTATGCAAATGTAAAAAGATAGAGAACATAACTTCTTTGAAAGGAGATGAAAACTAAGGGGAAATATATTTTCAAAACACACTCGACATTTAGCTTACGAGTTATGCTATACCAAGCAAAAAAAAACTTTTGTCAAGTTGAATACGTGACATATTATAAGAATTGCATAAAATTAAAGTTTTTTCTAATATTCCATTTGAAATTCATTCAACAACAGTATTTCAAAATGTCGATGTATCTTGTAATGATAAGAATGTCGGTTGAATAAATTTATTTTTCATCGATTTGAACTTATGTTTTTCTCTTCAATTTTTGTACAATTTATCACACATTTATTATAATATTTTCAAGGTATATGTATTAACTATCTCGGGATACACGTGGTTAACTTGCATGTTTTCAGTACGTTCAAGAAAGTAAGGCCAAAAAGAATTGTGCATATAAGCATTTAAAAAGGCTATAAGCTAAAATGTGGTTTTCCAAAGAAAAAGCTCAAGGCTCAAAGTAGGACGTACTAAGGGTCAATATCATTTGGTAGGCTTGAAATGCTCAAACGAGTCAAAGGAGACCTATAATCATTTGCAAATCAAACATTACACAGAATTTTGCCTCAATAAACATTTAGGCCAAAATCTTGATTAACAATGCAAAACAATTGAATTTTACACAAAATTCACCACACAATGCACATGAAACAATGAATCTGGTTTTGTTCTAATCTTGAATGTATGCAAGAGAATATTTTCAACTTTAACTAAAGTATGAATGAGAGGTACCAAAAAGAATCTATGGTTTAACAAGAAGTCACTCTTCTCTATTGTATAAATTATTGTTCACATGCACACCTGAATTGTGTTGCCACCAATCAAGTCAAAAATCAATTTAAAAATATGAACATTTTAAAAAGAATAAAAACATTAAATTTTTTGAATAAAGAATACCGAATTCAAAAAGGGATGCCTACGTATCTCATTGTTGAGAATCAAGTTTGCGTAGTTCGTATATATCATAAAACCTATATTTTGACCAACCAAATGAATTTTTGAAAGGAAAAATAATGAAAGTGAAAAATCAATGAGCACTTTGAAAGGCGGGCAACCTAATTTTAACAAAAAATTTTTTTTTATTTAAAGAAAATATAACAAGAATGAAGAAATCATTGGGTCACATTGAAGGGCGGACCACCTAAATTTAACAAAGAGTTTTTTTATTATTATTATTTAAAGAAAAATAAAAAAGGTAAAAAAATGAATGAGTCACATTGAAGGACGGGCCACCTAAACTTTAAAATTGTTGAAAAAATAATTTTTTTTTATGGAATATGAGATAAATAAAATCAAAGATATACAATAAATATACATTATGTACAGAATTTAATGCAAAAGATACAAACCAACTCGGAAAGATGGCTCATAAAGCTGGAGTCTAAGTACAACGTTGGTGATATTTTTTATGGAATTCCTTAGAAATTTTGCCCCTATTTCTGTTTCAACAACCTCCGGTATTCTTGTGACAACTATCTCATTTTTTAAATTTTAAGATACCTCCCGAAAATATTTTTCCCCAGCTTCCGTTTTAAAAAATTGGAAAGCTTACGGGGAAAATGATTGAGCCCTTATGTCATCTATGTATCCCATCGAAGCAGAAATCAGGTCAAACGTAGTTCAAAAAAATTATGACTTGACTGAAAATTAGAGTTGGATTATAAATATTCTAAACTAGGTTAGCAAGAGTGGCTTTGAAATAAGGACTATCCTACAACATATTCATGTATAACATGTCTATCACATAACATACCAACAATGAATGCGCATGTCTTATACAGCTATGTTTTGAGTGTTGTGTCATGCTTAATACGAGTTTTTTTGCTTTGCTCTACGTTAGCTGACTAAGAGTTTGTCTTAAAAAGATACCAGGTTACCCTAGTTGGATAAACCACGGCGTGTAAATAATAACGATGTTGGATGATCACAAGCCAACTATTCGTTTATCACTGTAAAAGAATTCAAATATGCTTTACTGAAGGACACTCGTGAAAAGTCATGTAACCGACTTTGTTCTAATGCATTCTACTTGCCATTTATCGAAAATTATGTCATGAAATGCAATAACAATATACAATGAATAATGAGAACAATATGCAAATAATCAACAAAATATACAAGCTATAATAAATAACACAATAAAAAAAATGGGCTCCTCAATTTGAAAAATTGAACTAATAATGGTTAGTTTCTCTATGTCTTCAGTGGAGTGTCATTCTGTTGACATCTTTTATAAATATTTACAACAACTTCACACAAGTCAGAATGGGACATCCGTACAATTCAAGTTTTGGGAACTAATAATTCTTATAAACTTAAAAGCACAGTAAAGACAAACCTACACTATACCTAAAACCCAAATAATGATAACCTAGCTCTTACATTATCCTAGGAGAAAAAGATTTACATTCCCATTACTCCTAAATAATCTACCACCCAGTAATCTCACATCCCTTATACAAAGCCGATTAAACTATCTTAAGGATCATCTCCATCATATCAACAAAAAAATGACCTTTCACATATTAATAACACAAATAAAATTAATGAGCCTGATTTGGTAGACGTTATATTTGTCACCTATTCCTAAAGTAGAAAGGTCAATTTGAATTTTGATTACTAATTTAACAGTTCAACCCATAAAATTATAGAACCTAAAAAATATCAAAATTTTAAAATTTAGAGTATCTACAATTAACATTACTTTCTATCATAACTTCATCGACATAAATTTACTTCTTTAAATAGCAAGACCAAAACACCTATATGTTTTTGGAAGAAACAACAAACTCTTCCTCTTCTCGCTCATTCCACATGGATCAAAATAAAAAAAATCTATCTTTGCACCGATTCTAATTATGCTAGTGTATGGGCTATCCGCGGGGATAGTCCCCATTTACATAAAATTATTTTCAACTTTCAACACAAAACCGTCATCTTGGATAGTAATAGTGTCTAAGAACGATCAAAAACTTTGAATATCTTAATATCAAATTAAGAAACACTGCTAATGATTCGAAACTCACATGTACTAGCACAAATAGTATCGGAGGGGGGTAGTTATAATCGTGGAGATGGACACACGTGCAATCCACGTGTCTAAAACTAGTAATTCTTATAAACTTAGAAGCCTAGTGGAAGAAAACCTAATGTCTACCCCAACCCCAACTAATGATAAATGGGCCCCTACATTATTTTGGGAGAAAATGACTTACATTCATCAATCCTAAATAATCTACCACCCAGTAATCTCACATCCCTTCTACAAAGACGATTAAACTATCTTAAGGGATCATCTCCATCACATCAACTGCAAAATGACCTTTCACACGTTAATAACACAAATTAATTAAAGAGCCTGATTTTGTAGATGTTATATGTTCCATGTATTCCTAAGTAGAAAGGTAATTTAAATATTAATTACTAATTTAATATTCAACTCACAAAATTTATAGACCTCAAACATTATTTTTTTTAATTTAGAGTCTCTACAATTAATATTACTTTCTCTCATAACTTCGTCACCATAAATTTACCTTCTTATATAGTAAGATCAAAACACCTTTATGTTCACACTATTAAAAAAAAACTCTTTATCTTCTCGCCCAAACCATCATGAATCAAAACCAACCAAACTCTATCTTCAAACTGATTCCCTTTATACTAGTGAATGAGTTATGTGTAGAAATAGTGTCCATTTACATGACTTCATTCAAGATTTCAATACAAACCCTTCATCTTGGGTCGTAATTGGGCTACAAGAATGATACTAACTTTGTATATCTCAATAGAAAATCAAGAAACGGTGCTAGTAATTCAAAATTCATCTGTACTAGCACAAATAGTGTCGGAGGTGATAGTGATAGCCGTGGAGATGGCGACATGTTCAATGCACGTGTCCAGAATTAATAATCCTTTTTAGCTTAAAAAAACTAGTGGAGAAAAACCTAGACTCTACCCCAACCCCAAATAATAATAACTTGGACCCTACATTATTATGGGAGAGAAATACTTACAATTCCCTTTAATGATAAATAATCAACTAACAATAATCTAACATCCATTGTACAATGATGATTAAACTATCTTAAGGGATCATCTTCATCACATCAATTGCAAAATGACCTTTCACATGTGAATAACGCAAATAAAATTAAAGAATGTGGTTTGGTAGACGATATATTTTACACGTATTCCTACAAATAAAGGTCAATCAAAATATGAATCGCGTACTAATTTAATAGGTCAACCCATAAAATTTATAGACCCCAAACAATATCAATTTTTTAAAATGTAGAGTATCTACAGTTAATATAATTTTCTCTCGTAACTTCATCAACTTACCTCTTTACATAGCAATATCAAAATGCCTATATGTTCACATTATTGACAAAAAAACAACAAACTCTTCCTCTTATCGCTCATTCTATTATAAATCAAACCAAATAAGCTCCATCTTCCCACCGATTCCCTTTATACTACCGAATGAGCTATCTGCTGGAATAGTCCCCATTTAAATGACATCATTTCCAGGTTTCCAAAAAATTCCATCATCTTGAGTCAAAATGGGGCTCCAAGAATGATCACCAACTTTGAAAATCTTAATAGAAAGTCATGAAATGGTGCTAGTGATTCAAAACTCATGTGTACTAGCACAAATAGTATCGGAGAGGATAGTATGATAGCCATGGAGACAGACACACGTTCAATGCATGTTTCATGAAATAGTTATTCTTATAAACTTAAAAGCCTAGTGAAGGCTAACCTAGACTCTAGCCCAACCCCAACTAATGATAACTTATCCCCTACATTATCTTGGGAGAAAAAAACTTACATTTTCATTAACCACCCAGTACTCTTACATCCTTCCTACTAAGCAGATTAAACAATCTTAAGAGACCGTCACCATCACATCAATTGCAAAATGACCTTTCACACATTAATAACACAAGTAAAATTAAAAAGCCTGGTTTGATAGAAGTTATATTTCCCACGTATTCCAAAAGCATAATGCTAATTATTTCTCTTATTTCTTAAATCTTAATAGCGATTAAAATTGGGGGATCTAGTTTGTAAAAGTAGAGCTTCAGAACAACAAGAAATAGATATTAAATCATTAATAAGTTATATATTGTTTGTCAAATGATCTTTGGAGGCTTTTGTGATATCTACCTTTTACCTTTTAATTTGAACATTTGCTTAAATTTCATTTTTCTATTTACTTTTGATCTTTTTTTTTCTAGAAATATGGAACTACAATAATCCAGCCAAAAAATAACATGAATTAAATCTAAGGCGATTCAAAGTAGAAAAACTTCAACCATTTTTATTTGTTTGATGATAGGAAAAAAATTAACAATTTTCGTATTGAATCCACAAGTGCTTGTATTTTTGAGTTACCTTGAGATCATTAAATCTTTCTCTTAATAGTTAAAATCACTACCCTTTGTGCAAGTTTAAACAAAGGATTGTATTTAAAAGGGTACTTCGAATGCATGGCATGTATAAGAAGAAAATTGGGATGTCTTTCAAAATTCTCTCCCTATTGTTTTAGAGAACTCATTTTTAAATGATATGTTGCCTACATTTCAAGGATCTTATTAACTGGTTTTACATTTCATATGCCTCTCAACATGCTTTAGTAGTTTTGTGGCCTCACAATGGTATTGGCTTAAAAATAATAAGTTTTCTCTTCTTCTGGGTTATACAAAATTGACTGGATATAAGTTGTTTATACTTTGTTCTACTTTTTTTTTTTGGTTTGTTTTGAAAAGAGACAATTGCATAAGTAAGTAATACTCTTCGATGTCCCCTTTTCGTGCTATTATATCATATTATCACAAAAATTATAGATAAGAGGATTTAATATTTTGGCAGACAAATTCTATTGCTAACTAATATTATATTTCTAGAACTCGAGTTATTAATTTTTGTAATTGTATATGTATATTGGTATCAATACAATCTGATGTACTTATTTTTTATTCGGTGTGGCATTGAACCTATCATTTTGCTCTATGCTAAGAGAAAACTAGTGTTCCAAGAACACAGAAGATATATTAACAGGTAATTGAGCATGGGTGTAACACCTCGCAACTAGAAAGAAAAAGAAAATATTTTAAAGTATGAAAATACTTATCTTTGGAAAGAATAAGAAAATCAGGAAAATTTGTCTAAGTTAGGAAAGCGAGTTTTGTTCATTTTCAAATGACCATAACTCCTAGCTCAGGATGAGTTAGGAGTAGATAAAGATATGATTGACAATATCTTAGAATAATTTTTCCAATGCCGCCAAGTTTGTGGGATATCGATGCCGTATGAGTGAGTTATGTCTTTCGGAAGTTGGACCATTGGATAAAGGAAAGTCCAATCCGGATTTGGAAAAGACAAATGTGTTTTCCTTACCTAATTTAATTAATTCTTTTTAGGTATTAAATTGGGGTTAAAACGAGAATTTATTCAGTTTAGGAAAAATAGAATTCACAATAGGGCTTGGAAAAAGGAGAAGAGAAGAAGAAAGAGGGCAGGCTTCGCCAAGTTCGTCAAATTAACTTGAGGATTTCATCGGTGGTGATCCCTAAAAAGGTATGTAAGCATGTTTGAGTCAGTGTGATTTCATCCTAAAAGATTGAATTTTGAATGTTCTTGAATGTTGTTCTTGAATTGCTTTTGTTCTAGTACATGAGTTGAAATTTATGAATTTCTTGAGGTAGAAAGTGTTGTTTCATGAGTTTTTTGGGTTAGATTCTTGTATATACGAACTGGATACATAGATCTAAGATGAATTTGAGAAAAGAAACTGAATTAGAACGATTTAAGGTCAAGAAAACAAGATGAAAATTGGTCAGGTGACACCTGTGCAGGGCAAGGACAGGCGCGCCCCATCTGCGCCAGAGGGCCTAGGGTGGTATGCCTGCAGTTCACCAGGATGAGGCCTCTGAACTTGAGGCCTGGCTAGGGGAGCCTTGGACACGCCCGAATGAAACTTTTTGCCCAAATTTCGTAATTCAGTCCAACACAGCCTTTGAGCTAAGTTTTTAAGCACAATCATAGAAGCAATATGTTTTAATAACATAAGAGACAATATATTTTTAGAGTAGTATTGACCACCAAATGAGGGACGAACATAAGTCCAGATAACTCACATCTCCATAAAATCATGTAGCCACCGTGGGTAGAGAAAGATCATACTTTTTAGATGTGCCCTTTTCATAGTAGACAAGCGGATCCATTAGGATTTTCAGGTCTTATACCTTTGGCCGAGTATAGGATGCGCTGAAACTATAAGGTAGATCACTATATCTTCACTATAGCTTTTAAGTGATAGTTTTCGGTAAACAAACTCCTACATAAGTTTATATATATATATATATATATATATATATATATATATTATATATATATATATATATATATATATAATATATATATATATATATATATATATATATACACGCGTACACACATTAGTTTATTTATATTTTTACATACATTTTAAAGTTAATTGTATCCTTGTATACATTCAAGTATACAACATGTTTCCAAACAACGTT